>JABUQX010058232.1:12500-37961 GCA_015478945.1 Trachelipus rathkii | reverse complement strand
CACAAACTCAACCCTCCTCAATTCATCTCATCCTCTCTCTCTCTCTCTCATCTTCTCTTCATCATTTGCTCTCACTCACTCTCCTGCTCTATACCATCTCTTCTTCTTCTGAGATTCTCTCTCTTCTCTCTCTCATCTCTTCTCTTTTTCCTCTCACATCTCTTTCTCTCTCTTCCTCTCTCTTTCCCTCTACTCTCTGTCTCTCTCTCTCATCTCTCTCTCTCTCATCTATCATCTCTCTCTCTCTCTTCAACTCCTCTTCTCTCATCTCTCTCTCTCTCTCTCTCTCTCTCTCTCTCTTCTCTCTTCTCTCCTCTCTCTATCTCTCTCTCATCTCTTTCTCTCTCTCTCTTCTCCTCTCTTCTCTCTTAACTTCATTCTCTCTCTCTCTCTCTCTCTTAGCTCTCTCTCTCTCTCTCTCTCTCTCTCTCTCTCTCTCTCTCTCTTCTCTCTCTTCTCTCTCTCTTCCTCTCTCTTCTCTCTTCTCTCTCTCTCTCTCCTCTCTCTCTCTCTTCTTCTCTCTCTCTCATCTTTCTCTCTCTCCTCTCTTCTCTCCTTCTCTCTCTACTCTCATCTCTCTCTTACTCTCTCTCTCTCTCTCTCTCTCTTCTCTCATTGCTCTCTCTCTCTCTCTCTCTTCCTCTCTCTCTCTCTCCTCTTCTTTCATATCTCTCTCTCTCTCCTCCTCTCTCTCTCTCTCTCTTCTCTCTCTCTTCTTCTCTCTCTCTCTCTCCTCATCTCCTCTCTCTCTCTCCTCTCTCTCTCTCTCTACATCTCAATCTCTCTCTCTCATCTCTCTCTCTCATCTCTCTCGTCTCTCTCTTCTCTCTCTCTCTCGTCTCTCCTCCTCTCTTCTCTTCTAGGGTTCACACTGAAAGTTTGATTTTGATAATTCCCTGAACTTTCCCGACAATCCGCAAATTTATCTACCCTGACCAGACCGTACGTTCGTATTATTTTGAGCGGTTTATAAAATATCTATTAATCATTATTGCAGCCTAATTTACTCAGTTCTTTTGATTAATTATTTGAAAAATTTACTTTTGAAACTGTTCATCATCATGTGTATATCCTATGAATTTAATTTTTTTTTTTTTTTTGTTTATAAAGTAATCAGCCATATACCTTCCCATACCGATCCTCAACAGCACTCACTTTTTGTATTTTTCAAATGTAAACCAGTTTTACTTTAATTAGCTACAAAAAGAAAAATAAATTAAAAAAGTTTAAATGATAATATAAGCATAGGTGAAATAAACGATCTTACCACTGTTGATCACAAAAAGGTTCTAAATGGGAGAGCTTTTAGAGCTTAACTTTTTCTCTCAAGCATTTGAATATTTTTTGATTTATATTAGCGTTCCTTACTTACTAGTACAAAGCTTTACAAGAGTATTTAACATCTTTTCTTTAGCTCTTCAGTTTTGATAGATCGTACCTTGGATAATTTTTCTTTTTTTTCAACTTTATTCTCTTCTCTTCTTGGCTTCTTGTTGTTGACTCTATTGAGACATGTTCTTCATTATCTCCCTAAGTGAGGCACTCTTAATATGTCAAACCTATTTAATTTTGAAGTGATATAGGAACTTCAATGATAACTATTCATAGAGAATCTAATAATAAGCATTGTAGCATGTTCTTTGAGAAATACAGAGATAGATATCTGTTCAGATTCTCCACATAAATTGACTAACAAATTTATGAAATGCCCCTTCCACTGTCACATTTCCATGCGAAAACATCAGTCCTAATTTAAATAATTTAATAATTTGCCACAAATCCACATAACATTGATTCCCAGTACTATAGAAAGAAAAAAATCTTAATCAAGTCTCATAATTTATATTAAGCAAACAAAGTTAAAATATTCTTGAAAAGTTTTAAATTCAAGAGGTATAGAATGAATGCTTCAACTGCAAAGAATAGAGTGTATATGTGCTTTTTGACTTTCTTGAAAATAGGAACCAAAGTCCATGGTTTAATCACATATTTAATTACATTTCATCAGACCCATTTTAAAATTTTTTGGAAGCCTACAAGCACTATCTTGGAACCAGTTAATGAGAAAACAGTTTACAATTAATGCAAGGCAAGTTTTTAAAGACACTTTTTATCATCCACCACCTTTAATGCCCATAAAGATATTATCAGTAATTAAATGTAACACCCAACATCTTAATAATGCACAAAAGATGAAACATGATTGAATAAACTGGTTTTGAGTTGAGTTGATTAATGGAACACTCAGGGAGTCATTTACAATCAGGTTTGAGTATGATTTAGAACTTGATGGAATGGCCATATTTCAAAGTTTGCACAACACTTTCACTATATTTATGATATATAGAACACAAACGAAAAAGTTTTATTCATGGATGGTTGGTAATCCTGCCAGATTTTGATTAATTCAAATGTTTCCCTTTTGAATGTGAAACTTCACGGTTTGGCGTCCCATGTTAAATAGATCAAGTTCTTTTTACATACTTTACAGATATGCCTTGGAATACTATAGGTTCCTTTTAACCAACAACAATGAATAAATGACTGTGGGGTTCGTTTGACGTACATACCGAAGCTGGTCATTCTTGAGAGGTTAGGTTTTTTGTGATTGAATTCATTATAATAAATAAATATATAAAAAATATCTCAACTGCACAGGTAAAAATCACATAAGTCAAACGTTCGTCAACTGAGAGCAAGAAACCTTGTATAACAGAGGAAAGATCCCTAAATGAAAGAAAAGATAAAAAAAGAATTAAGTCATAAGTCATACAATCTAAAACATCATACCAGATTGTGTATTAGGATATATCAGGTACAGTTATCTTTCTAATCTCAGTGAATAAGATGGAAAATGAACTTGGGAAACCTCTACAAACAGCAGTAAGTAGAGAAGAATTAGTATGTGAAGATATGTGAACTAAAAATAGAAAGAAACACGATAGAAGTAGATTTATGGATTAAACAATTGCCTGATCCTTTTTCAATTTCACCAATCACCCATTTGCTTATTTCTTCTATAACAAATAAGGAAATAAAAATTATATCAAAAATATGCAATTGGTCCAAGGATCTCTTTCATATGGTTTTTGATGTCGTTTAGTAAATTTCTCCTGATTTTAGTCATATCTTAATAATCGATTACCCTGACTTTCCCTGACCATTTTATGTTTCGCTGACTTTTTCAGAAAGTGTGAGCACCTTCTCTATCTCTGCTCTCTCTCTTTTCTCTCTCTCTCTCTCATCTCATCTTCTCTCTCTCTCTCTCTCTTCTTGCTTCTCTCTTCCTCTCTCTCATCTACTTCATCTTCTTCTCTCTACGTTCTCGTCTCTCTCTCTCTTCGCGTTCTCGTCTTCTCTTCTCTCATACTTACTCATCTCTCTCGTCTCTTCTGCTCTTCATCTCTCTCTCGCATCTTTTAAATTTGAAGAGAAATGTTCGAACGGCTTCCTCGAGTCCTTACATTTTTTTCGGTCTTTCTCTCTCTCTCATAATCTCGTCGTTCTCTTTACTATCTCATCTCCTGTACCTCTCTTGCTCTTCTCTCTAACTCTCTCTTCTCTCTCTCTCTCTCTACTCTCTCTCTCTCTCGTCTCTCATCACTCTCTCTTTCTTGGTCTTAGCACTCTCTCTCTCTCTATCTCTTCTTCTATCTTTAATACTCTTCTCTCTCTCATCTCTCTATTTCTCCACCTCACTACTCTCTCTCTCTCATCTCTCTCTCTCCTCTCTCTCTCTCTCTCTCTCTCTCTCTCTCTCTCTCTCTCTCTTCTCTACTGCTCTCTTCTCTCTCTTCTTCTACTCTCTCTCTTCTCTCTCTTCTTATTCTCTTCTCTCTCTCTCTCTCTCTCTCTCTCTCTCTCTCTCTCTCTAAAAACTCGCTAAAAACTCTCTCTATACAAAGCATCCAAATCTCTAAACAAATCTTCTCAAACTCTTCTCTAATGCTCTCCTCTCTCTCTCTCTGCTACTAAATAGGCGTGTTGTCTTGATGGAATCCCAACTGCGACTTTAAAAATTTCTACTTCCGAACTTGGATTGGTATGTTTTATCGTTTCTCTATTATATCTAAATCTCATACTCTCTAGTCTCTCTACTCTACTCTCTTTCCCTCATTATCTCATCTCTTTCTCTTTCTTCTCATTTCTCATCTCTCATCTCTCTCTCCATCACATCTCTAACAACTCGAATCTCTCTCCCTTCTATACTCTTAATCATCTTCATCTCTCTCTCATCTCTCTACTCTTCTACAATTTCTCCTTCGGCATCATTCTTCTCTCTCTCTCTTACATCCTCTCCTCTCTCTCTACTCTCATCATACTCTACTCATCTCATCCATACTCCTCTCATCTACTCTCTTAATATAAAAATAAACTAAAAAAACAAAATAAACAATAAATATAAAAAAAAATAATAAAAAAAAAACAAAAACTGACAGATAATGCTATAAATACTAAAACTACTATAAAAAAATTAAAAATAAAAATAAATAACAATATAATAAAAATAGATACATAATAAGCATCTAAACAATAATAAATAAAAAATAAATAAATGACGTGTGCTAAACTAAATAAGTAACTCAGAAGGAGAGATAGAACGCTGGGACGAACACATAACCGGTCTCGACTATTTGTGAATCTCCTCAATCCACATATCTCTAGTAGAAGCTGAAAGTCGCAAAGATATAAAAGCAATTCCAAAGATAACAGATCGTTAATGAAAACGTCCTCGAGGTATTATGCGATTGTGAAATAGTGTCTGAAGAGTGTAATTTACTGCAATATTAAAGAGAACAGTAACGTAATCTAAAATGAAACAATATTCTTAATACGGAGCAGGTTAGGCCTTCTCCGCAACAGATGGACATATTCGACAAACGCTAAAGATAGACTTAAAAAAATAAAAAACAACTGAACGAATAAAAAAATATATGTTTCCGACAAATCAAAAATTTACAATATATTTATACTATTCGAAGTTACAAAAAAAAAAACAAAGTAAACAAAAGAAAATATTTCTAATTTATTATATAAGAATATATTGTATCCAGATATTAGACGGTATTAATGACAAGAAGAGGAAGAGATGGTATCGTGATCGGATAGCAGGTTCGAGACAGTAAAATAAAGAGAAGCTGAAAATTAGATAAGAAGATAAAGCTACCGCAAAATATACCCTATGTTTATAGGGTAAATTTTAGCAACCCGTAGAGTAATTTGATTCATGCCAAGCCATAAGAAATTATAAACAGTATACATGATTAATATTATCCTTAGCTACAAGAATTAATATATGCGAATTATAGAAATATATATAAATTGGAGGAAAATGTATAATAAAAAAATAAAAAATATATCAAATATACAAAATTAATTTTCATATTTATTTAAATTATATAAATGACTTGGATCTAATAGAACATTGTAATAAGGATACATATTTAATTGTTTCAAATATTATTCTTACCACTTTATCGGTTACCGTTTAAACTGTAGGTTTTATTTAAAGTACTCTACACTGTTTATTTTTTACAATCATTGGATTTTCCACCGTCATCCAATTTATGGTTACCATTTATGCTATTGGGTACGATACTTTAATGTTTTAGTTAGGTACATTTACTATTACTGGTACCTTTTACAATCCACTGATCGTCTTTAACTTTTCCTTATCGCATATTATCAATATATCGGGTGTAATTACGGTCATATAATTTCTTTATCATCTTTTCCGTTTCCTTTTTTATACTAAGGTCTCTTCAAATTTTTAATACTTTGTTTTATCACTTTCTTCAAGTTTCTACTTTTATATATTTTTCATCCCTATTATTTCTCTTGCTAAAGTTTCAGATTTTCAACCATATGTTATTGTGTAAATGTCTAAGTATTTGTCGCTTACAGTCTATTATATATATAAATAATGACACACTTTACTTCATAATGATAATAATATAAAAAATAATAATTAAATTTTAGAGATGCAACACGCAACCATTTAAGGTTTATTATGGATAACACACTAGATACTATAGCATAGGAGCAAAAAGAACAGAACCCACCCAACTAGTAGGGCCAAAAAAAGTCAATAGAGCCACAATAATATCAGGAGAACTCCTACCAAGAACAAGACAAAAGAGCAGACGAAAAAAAACGGTGGAAATGAAAAAAATTAAATTAATCTAAAAATCAAGTGTAAAAATAAATAAATAAACAAATAATAATAAGTAAATGGTAATGAAATAATAAGGTAATAAATAGCTAGGAAATACGAAATCAACCTTAACATCGAAAAAAAGAATAACATGACTATATAGCAGTAATTAAAATATATAAGATACAACTACAACAAATTAAATCATCATAATTAAAGTAACAAGAAGTAAATTCCATCAATCAAAATCTCTTACATGAACTTTTTAATAGTTTAACATTACGATCTTATATAAATACCTTAAAATAAACATTGAAGTCACATAATAAATCAAATCAAACTTGAATTAAAAAAGGTATACAAAAAAAAACAACCAAAATATAAAGATACTCTACACTGGCCAAATCAGTGATAAACCTAGAACAGTTTTTTCTTTTTTCAAAACAACTCTACTTCAAACCTACGAATCTACGGGTGCCCAGAAACTCAACGAGATCGTTCCACTACTCTGCTTTCAAACTTTAAAAGTATAAAAAATCTCCAACTAGACCAAGGACAAATATTAAATAATGAAATTTTATACCAAATAAGTAGAAAAAAATAAGATTACCAACAAATTAAAGATATGGATTCCGAATCCAAGAAAGAGGATTTCCAGATACGTCATACCATAAAAACAACCTCTCAACCAGAATGTACGACAGGATACCACAGAAAGATACCATCAATCAACCTTAATTTGCCACCCCCAAACTTTCTTCTTTCTTCATTCTAAGCCATACTTTTAATACTTCTATATTAAAAATTATTTTGAATTGTTAATTATATCCTATGAAAAATGTCTCCATACTGAAAAAAACTATTTTGAACCACGAGACTCTGCTTCTTTCAAATTTCACTATCATTCAGAAGTGATAAGGGTGACTTGAGATGCCGCGAAACTAAGCGCAAGACCTAAAGGGAAAGCGAACTGATAAGAATACAACATCGGTTGGAGCGTCAGATACCCATCCACTGACAAATAGACAACACAATTATATCTCCCCTTCATACACTCTAATACCATAGACAAAATTAAAAAACAATAACCCCCAAAAAAAGAGTAATACATAAACCACCCACTATAATACCATATAATGAAATACCTATAGAATATGATTTGCAAAACCACATTATTCTGCTCTACTTAAACTACAAACTGTCAGCCTGTTATCAATTTCTCTTATCCTGGCATTTCTAATCCTAACCCATATCTGTATACAAATGTCCATTCACTATTCCTAAAATAGAAGATAGATCTACTCATCAGTAAACGGTTTCTACATATTCTGTCACTTAGTTCATCTGGGTTTATTCCCAGCCTTCACGCGTCTATATCGATCACAAGGTCTCTCCTATTCATTCACGATCTTCGCTTCCTACAAAGGTTAAGTAGCTCAACATTTCTGACAATCATAACTTTCTGATCTTTAAATCCTTGCATTCGCCTTTATAACATTCAGCTACTTCATCATCAATTCCACACAAAATTTACTCAAATCATCCACTTCATATGCACAACTTATTTCAATAACTGTAGCTCATTTATAAATTAGTATTAAAGAACCAACTATTGCTTAATTTATTCAACAAAAACAATCATAAATCATTTGATAAGTAAACTGTAAAAATTTATGTTATTACTTTATTTCTCGACAGACTCTGCACCGGTTAACATTCCATTGTCCACCAAAAACTGAAATAATACTGCATCATTTCAGCCAATGATCATCGCTTAAATCAACACCCTTAAATCTTATGCTACATTTACCGCAGATATACTTCAACAACTATTCGCTTAATTTACTTATATTGAAAAGTTACCATCAGCACATAATACTTTCCCTTAACACATAATCATCCACTAAATATACTCCAACAAGTTACTACTCAAAGTCATATATCAAAATCACCAAATAACTACATATAAAAAAAAAAAGAAAAAACAAACATGAGAACAAAGGCAAACCGCACAACAACGCGGAATGAATGTTTACGATAACACACGGCGCGTTACCTCCACAGGCCATCAAACCTATAGCTGTATGCGGCCAGAACCATATACGCTAACCAAAATCAATCGTCTCTCACCTTTCAAAAAGATAAGCTAACCCCAGTGTTCGACAATAACCGCTGTGTCTTACGAAAAGTATAAGGAAACACATATAAAACATATAAATACTCCATATCATACCTTTAATCAATAATCACCGACACATTTTCTCAATCACTTCTTCACACAACATTATTCCCTAACCTTTAACACTGCACAACTTTAACCTACCCTTCTCTCACAAACTCGCCTATCAACCTTCAGCTAGCCAAGACCTGGGTTCACGCAACCTCTCAGAAACTTCATCACGCATTACATTACAACGGAAGAAATAACAGATTCGTCTTATGCACCAGTCATTATTAAGCTCACCAAACACACTCTTCCTAACTCCACTATCAAATCATTCTCTCTTTTCACTATCATTATCGTTAAGAAATGTCAGCTCAACGCTTCGATCGTCCTACTCCGAACAGTCAAACCATCGAACTCGGCTATATACTCGTGCGTCCGATTATCACCATGTTATCTAATGCACCGCATCACATTCAGACAGATTGTTCACAAACAGCTCTCACTGCAAACCATAAAACTACGCGTAGTCCTAATTATCACTCAACTCCTTCGTATCGGCCCTCTCTACATACACAAACTCAACAAGAGCAAAAATAATTCAGCACCCCTTACACCCTAGCCACATTCGCCACTAGTATTTATTCTCGACTGGAACAGCGCATAGCAAATATATTATTTTGTGATCACCAATCACCACATCCTAAACATACACCGACACTGCGCATGTACAACTGGACACAAAAATAAATACATCAATCGAATCATACTAGACTACAAAAACGAGATCAATCACACTCGATTCAAAAACGTAAACAGGGGTAATTCACAATACATTCTTCTGAATAAAATACTGCTTATCTGACCATCCTCACAAGCTAGTATGCACATCATGGTTATCTATCTTCTACCATATAACAAAGGATATACCATGCTATCTATAAAGCTATATCAAATACTATTACACTACAATGCTAAACGTTCCTCATGTGGCCATACTCGACGGTGCGATCACTACAACGCACACTCACTAAACCGTTTTCCAACCACGAGCAAACAACAGAAAAAACAAGTAATATACAATCTCTTCTCTTCACTTTCAGAACTTAATAATCACCTACATTATTTAAAGATATTACACACAACAATACCTAAATTTCGCAAATACCTAAAAATCATAACTTCTCATAAACCTGAAAGCAGGATACTCTTACACACGTTCCACTGTAACCCAACAAAATTACAATTTTACATCAAACTAACAGACATTATCGGCAAATTTGTTTCTGAAATACGATATAGAGGTAGGTTTACCCATTCTTTGGTGTCATTACCAAATAACAATTCTTCATCACCGTTAGACCTAATAAAACCTGCTCTCCTTCCTCCTCAGCAATTCTGCCATTCTGTAACAGACAAATACTAAACAAATCTCAAACACGACTTCCCTTCAGCAGACCTTTTCATATCCAATACAACTGCTTCCGACGGACAACCAATATCATCACAAAAGTCAATCCAACAAAAAAACAAGATATCAGAATTCGCTCCTGGTCCAGTCACAACAAACATTATGTTCCCACTCCCCCATAGTCATGAATCCGACATTCATATGACTTTAAAACAAACTCTCAAAAAGCGAACAAAAATACACTGACCCTAATCCCTTTAAATCTTCACACATATTGTGATACATAATGCTACTTCATGCATCCACGTTAGCTTGCTCCGAAAGTGATGTAAGACTCGTCCTCTTAATTAACAAACAGAAAGATTCTGGTGCTGCCAGAGCTATCAATCAGTCTACAAAATACTCTCCCATTCACCTGCACTTTCCCTTCAATCCATTCTTCACTTAATCCGATGCTCGCAATACACAACCTCTTCCGATTATCCCCTGGAACATAAAGATGCGTATTTTCACGATTGACTCATTCACCCTCTCCAGGACACTCTCCAACTCCGATGTCCAACAATCATACTTGCTATCCATTTAACTCTTTTTCTCGTATACCACACCAAATGTATGTACGCACTTATAAACAACTGTAAATGAAGCCACGCACTTTTTGCACCAAATCTTTACACCCTACACTCCTATACAATAATAAATGGATCTCTCTCACCAATAATTATGCACACATAACAACTATACAATAAAACTGACTCACAACAATCATACCTCTGTGCCACGGAAGCACACCTAATTACATCATAGCCTTTAACTCCTTCGATAAAATATTTCACTTCCTAATCCCTATGAGCTCGGGTTCTGTACAACCTCAGTTCATAACTTCCTCAGCAATTCTTCCCATACTCTCAGACTCCGAGACCAACCATTCCTAGCTAATCCTGGTAACCCATACACAACTACTTGTCAGAACATAGAATCACCCACCAATGACTATATCTTTATCCCATTATAGTCAATCCCTTAGGCACAATATCCGGATAACTAATTACTATTAACCTTTTTCATTCAGACATCTACACTTCACGCGCATTGCACTTGACATCTCAACTCTCACCACCACGCATATTTCATAATCATATATCACCCCGGCACATACTTAACATCCTACCATCAAAAAATCACATGAGCAAAATGATATCTCGAGTTTCTCTGCAGCCGACTATTCAAAATATCATCTTTCTCTGAAAATAAACACACAAGGGTCTGCGCGATGAATACCGTACTCAGCCAACAATGAAAATTTATTATCCAATACAAATAAACCGGTAAAACTGAACATTTCGTCTGAAACCTCAAAAGCAGCCAAGTCATCTTTCAATTGCGAATAGAAAACGACTTATCAACTCTGTCAATACTGAGAACGCTTAAGTCGAAAGACAATACGCAAATCACTCGATTCTTACTTTCCCCAAAATCACCCAATCTAAAATCACCTGTTCCTGTAGGCATCAACCACATACCCCATAACAATACCCATCACTACATGAAATCCGTACATAAACTTTCCAGGTTTCGCAGATTGTCACTATAATCGGAGATAAGCCCGCTGCTCAAATCTTCTGCAGACTATACCGCGATAGTAAACTCTTTACGCTATCATATACTACCAAAAATAAAATTATGCATATACCACCATCTACACAACTCACTACTCTTCGTTATTTAACAGTCCACATTCAGTCAAACGGTTATCACTCACAACGAAACACATCCAACACCGAACAATCATTTCATAAATTCCTTTACCATTACATTACCAAACCCAATAAAAATACCATCTTAACTCTTTACTTCCTCGCTTCTTGCGAATAATGCAACACCGAAACTTTTCAATAATCCTTTTCTTGCTGTTATTCTAAACAGATCGCAACGAAACTCTGCTAGTCCAAACAGATTCACATACTATCGGCAAACCCCCTCAAACTTATCTCGACTATCACATTAATACCCTATTCTCCATCTATAATTATTTCAAAACCACATCAATTCAATGAACTTACAAAATGGTCAGAAAGAAAGATATCATTATAATCACTAATATGATCAACTCCTCGATCGACAACACAACATCACATTCCCTTACTGCGAATACATCATCCCATGACCATTCATCGCCTCCTAGACAACGCCGCCGCTGAAGCCGCATTCTTGGCTAAACCAAGCTTCAAAATCCTTAAACACTTAAAAAACCTTCAACCTGTACATCTGAACAGAAACCTTTGCAGTTCGAAAAGGCAAAGCAACAAAGCGTTTATAACATCTCTTCAATGGATACATTACCACATAATCACCACCGCACTAGATCAATTTTACAGATAAAACTCTTCATCCTTAATACATACATCTACACGCATTCTGAACTACACACTAGAAGAAACCCTATCTATAACAATCTTTCATTACCTTACGGATGACAAATCAAATACACAGCCTTCAAAAGTCCATCAGGATATATTCGCACAAAGAGCAACAACGGACTCTAATCCACGAGGATACCTCCAACACTTTTATTTATACAACCTATTTCGCATTTTAACTTTCCTAACACTGCTCTTCAAATCTCATTACGCAACGGGGGGAAGGAAAAAAGTGTCAGGAGTGTCCGTGTATATGGGATAGGTGTAAAAACTACCATGCTAACACATATGTTTGAGAACGCCGAGCATTTTGCATTCAAAAATCAGTTATCGCCCTGGAGCTCAGCGGCTTATCCTCCTGATTATTACTCATATAAACATTCAGTACAACCTTTTGCTCCTTACCTCTACAATGCTTCAGGTGAATATGTTACGTTATCAATACCATTTCAATCATACACCCATCCTTTTTACTTACTCAATATCAAACAAGACAAACAACAGCAATTCTTCTCTCTCGAACTTTCTCTCAAACAAACACCACAGCGAATACAAACTACCAACTAACATCACAACCCTTAACAGAAAACAAATATACCGTCTAACTCTCTTCGTTTATTCACAGATCAGGCACACTTCTGCAGACAATACCTGGATTATTCAATATTAAAAAAAAATAAAATATAGATATTCGAAAAAATACATATGCAACCACTTATTCACCTATACCACTCGCATGCATAACCAAAAAGTCCATACCAGAAAACATGCTATTCTGGTTTCATCACACACCACATTCGAATAATTTCCACCTTACTTTTCACACTTACTACTTCGTCCAGTCTTCAAAGAACCTATACGCTCGAAGCAAACACTTGCACGCACTTTCAACCACATGTTACCAGTCTAAATTCACTAACCTGCATTTCAAAATACATATGAACATTATTCCCATCACTAGTATTCACCTTAATTCTGCTATCATCCTTCGATAGGATGAATAAACTATCCATTGTGCACTCAAAAAACTTATTTATCCCAATAAACACAATCATACTTTTCGTTTAACTTACTATCAATTCACATAAACATCACTCTCCTCCAATGCCTATTCCGCCTATCTTAAACGCTTCTCTCTAAAATTTAACTTAGAATCACCAAAAGTTACCAACCGATTACTACTTGAAAAACCTATGACCCCTACCGACTTCTTTCTGATCTTTCCCTTAAATTCTATCCTATCTTTGACTCCTTTTACACACACTTAACCATAAACCCAAGTATCAATCAACAGCAAAACAAGCCTCAAGACTCCTCCATACAATTAAAAATTTCAATATCATAACATTCATTACAAGGACCAACTGGAAAACACATTCAGGACACTTAAACATTTCCTCCTATCTGTGACAACTAATCTACCTTGAGGCGTTCACAACTGACAACACCACTCAGGCAACCCGATTCAACCGAGATTGTTAATATCATTACCTGATTTTGAAATTACAGATGTTCACCCGAAAAAAACTGCCTCATACATTTACATCCAATTCATAAAACCAAACAGCCTGACCACTAACCGGTTGGACCGGAACGCACTAACACCATACCAAAGACCTAGCACACCCCAGATTTACCTACCACCTACCCCGACTGGTGCTCACACCATCCAACAAATTACCAAGCCAAACATGCCCTTTATTTCCAACAAAAAAATTTACACTTTTGTTTCTAGGGGACCCGCACATCCTAGAAAAACTGAACCCGTCGACACAACAGCAAAAATTCCAACATACCGTTTGCCTTGGCTTCTTACCCTGTGGACAATTCACCCACCCAATGATGCCAACCTCCACATCTCCGTAGACACCCAGCCTTTTGCGGAGGTCCGTAGCAAATCATGGCAAAATGACCCACTTGCCCGCAAGCTAAAACACAGCACCAGTTGACCATACTACATTCGTGATATTCATATGGACCATTCTTCCCACACGAGAAACACTTCAACATCCCTATTCGCATGTCTCAAACATCTTTCTTGGTTTGCCACGAGCCTCTAATACCCATATGACCCTGATTATACCAATTGGACTTGGTTATAGCCGCCATCGTTCCCTCTCGCATTCACATTTCCACCAACTTGACGACCAGCAAAATTACCCACACCTCCTACATTCACCTATCTTTCCTCATCTCCAAAACCACCATAAAAATCTTCCAAAAACTTCACCATTACTTCATAGGGGTTAGCTTTCAGTGCGTCCCTATATGATTTATACTGGGGTGTTGTGACACCCTCTCACTTGTATTCACTTCTCGTCGTTCATTCTCCTCTCGCTCTCCTTCAAACTCGCCTATCTTCGTACAATTTCCACAAACATTCTTCCCGGTCAATCTTTCTCGATCGACCCATCTCATTAGCTTCTCTTTCATTACGCAAATTCACATAATTCAGCCACCTGAGGTCGAGGACTGTCTCCAACAAACTTCATCAACAATCTTATGACTTCCGTCACATCACATCATACCCCAACTTTCTTAATCTCGCCAAAGGTTTCAATCGATAGCGCATTACTAAGTATCACTGCCATTCACTCTTTCACGAGCCTCCAGCATTAATCAAAATTCATTCTTTCAACAGTAAATTCCCTCTCCAAACCTTATCAACATATCACACTCTAGGTCCAAATGAATTCTCATGTTTAACCAAACTTAACAAAAAACAAACAACAAACAACAAAAAAACCAAAACATATTTTGCTTCATCCCACGCGACTGACAGCCTACTATAAAATTCCAGCCTATCGCCCTCCTAAAAATATCAGCCCACTCTTTCACCCACAAAAGACACTTTCTCGTAAACTTCCCCATACACATAAAATAAACCGGCTCATAATATCCTAAAGAACTCATCAACCCTCTTTTTTTTTCGGAATGACCACAAGTATTTTTAAAAACAAATTTTTTGAAAATTTTTTGTATTATAAAATTTTTTTTAATTTGAGGGAAAAATATTTGGAGTTATTTTTTTTTTTTTTTATACCCGGAAATTTCCAGACACTCCTATTTCAATTACCGCTCAGAATTCAAGAAACCAGATTCCCGTCGCATCCCTCAAAAACATTCAACCAACACCTTCGAACTTAACTATATAATGATCATATACGTTTTACTCATGAAATTAATCCTCTTAATATGTCACATATTGTTCACTTAAGAAGATTCTAATTGTATTTAATCTTCTCTTCACCTTCTTATCATTCTATATCATATATTCCGAACATGCTCTCTATCTACTAAAGATATCTCTTTTGAGATCTCTATTGATTTACCCAATATTGTAATCATCAGTACAACATACTGTAACTCATCATACAAATCTCGAATACATCATCTTTTTCATCATCTTTGGTCTTCACTCTCTCGCACTTCTTTTCCACTTTCGCCATTCCTCTTATACAGTTTACTACCTTTGGAGTAAGAGTCACCGCTTTGTTTGGGTTTCCATTCAATTCGTTCACCATCCAATCCCATCAGAAAACCTTTTATTCATCGATTGTCTTCCCATCCATTCACAGCCATTTTCTTATTTCATTCTCTCTTTACATTCGCCTTCCATGTCTCATCCCATTTTTGCATCTCCTGCATTTTCTCATCAAGCTACTTCATTCTCTTCCTCTTTCACTGCGCAAGCGCCTCCATAATAACCATTTAACTCCAACCCGCAACCTCACTCATTAGTGACCCAATGTTACAGACTACAAACTTATTATATACTATATACTACTACTACTATTACTACCTTTACATTTATACTACTTTAGCTTACTATACACTACGTCCTCACTTATCCTTCGAGACAGCCCCACGTTGGGCGCCACAAATAGGTAGCAGATTTGATAGAAAACAAAAACCTAACTACAATAACTGAAATATGAAAGGCGGTGAGGCTGATCTTCCAGGTATAGATATTAGGGGATACCAAAAAAACAACAAGTAAACAATTCTTCAATATATTTAAAATTTATAAATACAATATATGGAGGGATGATATCACAAATATTACTTAAATAGATATAGCAAAAAAATTACTAATCCGACTGAAGTATCCTATGATCGAGATACCACCTACTACTTACTACAATAAAATTTACACACGTTGATTCCCAAATAAATAAACTACGCACCCTACTAGTTCCACCGAACCAGGGTACTTAAAATATGATACCCACTAATTACTAACCATAATGAAAATTTAAGAACCGCAAAACCTTGCTTTAAGCTTATGAAACATGTTTAAAAAATAATGAATGAGAATTTATAGAAAAGATTATACAAAAATAAAGAAAAAGCGAGAAAATATTTAATAAACAAATTAAATTATATCAAATATCAACAATGTAATAGTAAGTTAATTAAAATTAATGTTGAAATAAATATATATATTAGGTTACACCATTTTATATGGTAATTTTAATTATCAGTTTTGATTTTATTCTTACCGTTTAATTTTTCTTTTAAAATTTCGCGCATATGCTTTTAGTTTAGAGATTATTAAACTGTTTGATTATTCAATTTTTGCTTTATACAACAAATCACAAGTTATTAAGGTACACTCAATCTATGAATATAAGAACGGTACCGATACTATTTAATTGTTTTAGTTGGTCCATTTACTGTTACTGGTACCTTTTTATTTTCCAATGTTTTTTTTTCTTACAATTTTTAAAATATGTATTATTAATAAAATCTTTCTATACTAAATGTGTTTTGCTGTTGGATAGGAAATATAAATGCATTCGCATAAAAAAAATACAATCTTTCTTCCTATCTGTGTAACACTTTATTTAAGTCTTTGTCACATTTTCACTTTCTCTCTGAAAGGGAAAATCATTCATTAATTAATTTGCCTTTTAATTCAATTATCAAATGTGACATCTATCAAGATTAAATTACTTATAATTAATCTGAATAGCATTATTGCTTTAAGAATATTTATATTAATTAGGGCACCGCCACATTAAGTATAATACTTTGTACCCAAGTAACATAAATAACGGAGCACAGAACAGCCCCAAAAACAGTAGGCAAAAATATGGAGGCCACAAATAAATCCAGGAACTCCTCCAGACACAAGACAAGAGCAGGAAAAAAGAACTGGAATGAAAAAAAATATTAAACAATCCATATAAACAGATCAAATAAAAATAAATAAAAATAATATGGTAATAAAAAAATAATAAGAGATAAAATGATAAGAATACAAGAAAATACCATAAATGATAAAAAAGATAAATGAACCTATAAATAAGTAAATTAACTGATAAAATCTAAACAAATCTAATACAAATCATTACAGTTCAAACAAGTAAATCCATAGTCAATCAAAATATTATTAACGAATCAAAAAAAACTTTTTAATAATTTACAATTATCTAATTAAAATTAATAAAATAATTGAATCAATATCAAATTCAAAAATTTGAATTAAAAAAAAAGGTATCAAAAAAAACAAACAACCAAAATATGTTTCTGGCCTTAAACTTAAAGGGTAAGAGTTTGTTTTGATTAATGTTTATAATCGCTATTCGTACTGAAAACTTTATTAACATAACTTATTTTTCAAATGAATGGTACAAAATAACCTATAGGACCAGAAATAACACAGGACACCAGAAATAACACATGACACCAGAAATACCCCACAGCATCAGAAATAACCATCGACACCAGAAATAACAAAAGACATCAGAAAAAACACACATCACCAGAAATATACCATAACACCCGAAATAACTCACAAAATAAAAATAACCCACAACACCAGATATATCCAAAAATGTGCCTTATATAGGTTATATATTGGATTTTTCTGGGGGTGTGAGTGGTAAAACTCATCTAATATGACATTCAAATATTGTCGCTGAAATTTTCAATAATGTTAAAATTTTATTACATTTTCGCAGACCCGCAGTAATTGTTCTTTATAGAGTTAATAAATATTACAAACCTGATCTCTGGATTTAAATAGGGACCTAACCGATTCCCTAGAATTAAAAGGAAACCTAGCCTGTTACCTAGAAATAAAAACGGACCTAGCCTTTCCCTAGAATTAGAAAGGGCCCTAATCCGTTCCTAGCAATTAAAAAGGGAGTCTTAACCTTTCCCTAGAAATTATTTTAAAAAGGACCTCCATGGCATGATGCAAACTCTGCGGATTTTTCTTCCCTGAGCCATACCTGAGATGGCAATTGTGATATGTAAAGAAATTTCCCTTGTTAGGAACTCAAAGTCAAACGTTCTTTCTATTCTGACCAACTCTCTTCTTTCATTTTTACCCTGAAAATAAGAAATTATAATTTATTGTGTAATTCCATCATAATAATATTAATAATAACAATTTATAAAATTTCTCAGGAATTAATAAATTTCCAATAGGAATTAATAAAATAGTCATTAGGAATCTAACCTGATGAAAGAAAAATATTATAAACTGGTTAAAGAAGAAGAGATTGAAATTAACAGAAAATGGTTAATTCTTAATTTTTTCAAAATCCTCTACTAATAAACAATTGACATCAACATTTGTATCTGACATTAAAATGAAAATAAAACTTAAGAAGATACGCTGTTAAACCAGCTCCAAGCCAGCTCCAAAAACAAGCTCAATGATAGCATGGCGAGCAGTGAAGCTATCGCCAGCAGTTCCACCTGTTTTGAAAGGTATGTAATGCCGAATAGTAGTGCAACTCATAAAGAATATTATATTATACTTTATATATAATTTTTTATATAATATATATATATTAAATATTAGATATTTTATAATATATATATATAAATATATATATATATATATTATATATATATAGTATAATATAATATATATATATATATATATATATAATATATATATATATATATGTATTATTATATATATATATATTATATATATTTATAATATATATATATTATATATATAATAATATATATATTATATATATATTATATATAATATATATTAATAAAATTATATATATATATATATAATATATATAATATATATATATATATATATATATATACAGGTACGGGATGTTTCAAAAAGAATCATCCCGGATTTGAAAATTAGCTTATTATGAAAACTATTGAACATAGAAATCTGCGATTAAGTTTATGTTACAATACTAGCATAAATTATTTTCACATTACCAAATCAAAAGGTGCTTCATATGTCACCATTGGAAATGCACGGCATATGTCGTACGGTAGTCAACTTCGTCAAACCTATTTTGTGAAACGAACATGTCTGCATCACTGGCTTCCACGGATTGCTGTTTATGTGCGTATCTCTCAGTTCGGTATAATTGTACGTGGTGACTGAGATACGCAGAGAGATACGCATCAAAAGATATGAATAAGCAGCAGCCGTGAAGCAGTGAATGCAGACATATCGCATGCAGACATGCTCCGTAGTATATAAAAAGGTTTCTGACGAGTTTGACACTGTACACGAGTAACATATGCCAAATCAGCCAGTCCAATTGTGGGAAATATGGGCACCTTTAATTTGTCATGATGGGAAAAAAAAATTATTTTTAAGAAAATTGCATCTGTAACATAAACTTAAATTGCAACACATCTGGTACAAAATTTACTTGACAACACTGCAATTTCAATCGGCATGATTTTTTCTTTTCTTGAAATTCCCTGTGCTAATATATATATATATATTATATTATTATATACTATATATATATATAATATTATATATATATATATTATTTAATATATATATATATATATACTATAATATATATTTATATATATAATAGCTATATATAATATAATATATATTAGTCCACCAAATCTCATAAATTTATTTTTTTAAAAAAAATTTGAAAAGGAGAGATGCAGGAGGAAAAAGAAAAACACTTACGAAATTCTGAATGTTTCTGCATTATGCATTAATTTTGAGATGACCTATTAATAATAGTATATTTTTATTATTTCTTATTAATTAGGAACTAACCAGACAATAAAAGTGCCCCAAATCCGGCACCAATAAGAGAGCCGCTAATCTCCGATAAGGCCCAATAAAGCTCCGCCTCAAGAGTGCCAGACCAATCCACAGCATAACGTTAATTTTAGTTGTTTCTTAAATCATTGACTTTCCCTGCTTGTTCTTTCCCTCAACACAAACTTACACTAAAATACATGTTTTGCTCGGTTTATGATAAATACGGTAATATGTAAAATGCCCTCTTCAATTGCAAATTCTTTAGACAATATTCCCTCGAAATGGAAGGAGATAAAAATATCAGTACTTTACTTATAATTTCAAAATTGAGAGTTCAATTAATTAATATTAAAATAAATAAAAAACAAGACATGAAAGGGGTTAGTATCAATAGACAATCTCCAAAGCATTAACGTGATAAGTTCAACCTTACTCTGTAAGGTCAATGTGTCCTTCTGTCAGGAATTCAAGGACGGATTCTTCAAACATTTCAACAATTTCAGGAGAAACCCTCAGAAGACAAGCGCTGTGACTTATCAGTACACGGATACGGGCGTCGTAATTACCTGTAACACAAATGGACAATTGAAATATTCATAAATATTAATGAATAAGAATAAATAAGAAACCGCTATAGATAATAACACATATCATCCCATGCCGGCTTCAATCCTGGTTCATACATCACACCACTAGGCCTAGCAAGTCAGTGAGGGGAAAAAAGATCTTGCTTAGAACAATTCAAAAGAATGTTGGAATTTCAAGTGACAGAATGAAAACCCTTCTTGGGCAGGGATAAAAATGAAAGATAATAAAAATAATAACGAAAATAATATAATCGATATATTAAAAAAAAAATTATTTCTTACCAAAAGTCAACCGATATGAAAAAAAGGTACGGAACTCGAAAACGCATAGTAAAAATGTATGGCAACACAGGAAATCCACATACAAGTATAATATAATATATATACTATATAGGATATATAATATATTATATATTATATATATATATATATAATATATATATAGTTATATTATATATAATATATATTAATATATAATAATATATTATATATATATATATATATAACAATTTAAATATGGGAAAACAACTAACCTTGAGGTTATTCCCTGTTCAAGAAGCAAAAAAAAAAAAAATTTTTTTTTCAAAAGCATTAATAACAAAACTTTAGAATCATCAACAAATATAAATAAATATAATTAATTGATAATTCATAGCATTTAATTATTATTATTTTGATTATTATATTATTATTATTATTATTTTATTATATTATAATTATTATAGTATAGTAGCAGTAGTAGTAGTAGTAGTAGTTAGTAGTAGTAGTAGTAAGTAGTAGTAGTATATGCAGTAGTGAGTAGTAGTAGGTTGAAGTGTAATACATAGCAGATGATCGAAAGAACGTATGGTTTTTCACTGGTCGCACATTCAGAAGTAGTTAACTCACCTTCGCGGAGTTTACAAAGGAAAGCATTTAAGATCTCATGTCCGGAAAATGTTTTTTAAATTCTGATTCTCTGCCCACAAAATTATTAGAAATAAATACTGTTTAAAAAAAAAAATAATAATAAATCATAATTTAGTGCGTAAAATCGATTTAAAAAATTGGAATGAAAATAAATTAAATTATCTGGAATTGAATTAAAAATATTAAAAATTAGGTTTTCCTCTTAATAGTTCAATTAAAAAATAGAAATAACGGTAAAATTTGAGGCAGGGTTCAGCCGTAACCTATATTTTTTTTGCCGTTTCTTCTTTTTCGTCATGCTCTTCGCAAGATTTATGTTTGAAAACCCACTAAAATATTAGTGAAAAAGAAGTTCATTCTTCATAATAATTGTAAATAGAATTTCATAGATAAATGAACTTATTAACACCCAAATTTATATTCAACCCATCTTATCTTATTTTTTTTCTTTTTACACACAATTAAAGTTTATTTACTTGAATAGTTCTAAAAGGAAAAATAAATTACTTCAGTGTGTAGAGACTTGAAAATTTTTTTTTAGTAATTTAAAAAAAAGGGAGAAGAAATAAAAAGGGACACTTTATCTGAATTTATAAAATCTATAAGCATGTGATAGTTTAATAATTACCAACCAAAAGAAAAATATTAAAAAAATATATCAAATGCAACCTGAACGAAATTATTCAAAAATAATCAAAAAAAAAAAAAAAAAAAAACTACACTAAAACCACCAAATTACAAACAAATATAAAATAATAATAAAGCCCCGCAAAGGCTGCAACGTCCAAAAAAAAAAAAAAAAAAAAAAAAAAAAAAAAAAAAAAAAAAAAAAAAAAAAAAAAAATTAATAATACAAGACTTGCAAAAATAATAAAAAATACCAGTAAAAAAATATTTAAAATGTATCAACACAAAAGTGAAAATAGGATTGCAAACTATTGAAAAAGTAACAAAAACTATGAAAATAAAATTAGAAAATGACCTAGAAGAGGAAATACCAAGTCCATCAAAGGAAATGGAATCTGATTCAGAATGAAACGAGAATAAAACGAAAGAAGTACATTATACATTTCAAAAGAATGTAATTTTCAATCATTATTTTTACACACACACACACCACACACAACACACACACACACCTACACACACCACACACATATTATAATATATTATTATATATATATATATTATATAATATATATATATATATAATATATATATATATAATATATTATTATAATATATTAATATATATATTATGATATAATATATATATTATATATATCCTGAAAGAATCATCCCCTCTTAAAATACACCAACACGGTTTACAAACAAAAACACTCCACCACCACACTTCTAACCGATCTGACACAAAACGATGCCTGCACGGTTTTAACCAAAACATACCACCTTCTCGCCCTCTTCTAGTATAGTATCAATAGACATAAACAAGACATTTGATACAGTCCCACATCACCTCTTAAATAAACAAAGCACAAACACTGAAATGCGCAATCAATGCAAGAAAATAATAGGAAATTATTTGTCTGGTCGTACATTCAGTCATGCAGGGATGCCACACCTCTCGAACATACAAAATTATTCAATGCGTTTGTACCCCAGGGGGTGTCATTTTACTATATCACGAACACTATTTAATCTTTCTATGCATGACATACCAAAACCCTCGTCCCCTCTGAAAAAATTAGTACTTACGCTGATGATCACACAATCACAGCTCATAGTTCCTCCATATATACAGGAAGACCAACAATTTTACAGCCACCATGGAAACCAAATGGAGTCAATGGCTGACTACACATAGAATGACAGCTCCCCTAGTGTGGCCCCCCCCCCCCCCCCAAAAAAAAAAAAAAATTCTCTATTACTCTTCACTAACATCTGACAAAAAAACAGAATTAACATCCATCCAAGAAATCTCCTCTCAAACATACAGAACTTCCCCCTTTTAAATACGCAACCCACCATTCTCGGCCTGACTTTCGATACACACGCATGTCATTCATCACCCTACATAAACAACATCTCCTCAAATGCAAAGCATAAACTGAATGTGATTAAAGCGCTAACCAGAACAAATTTTGGTCAACGAAAAAGTCCCTTACAATAAATTTCGGACATCTCCATCCCATCTTAAACTATACATCGCCCGTTTGGGCTCCCATAATATCAAAGACTAACATCCCAAAACTGGAAATCGTGCAAAACAGAGCTTTAAGTTTAAGTAATAACAGGCCTGTCTGTTCCTCTACTCCCATCCATCACTTACAAACAGAAACTAAAAATCCTTCCAATAAAGGACCATTTCGACATAATATGCTGCCAACTTTACAGCAAAACACTCTCAAATGACCACCCCCTGCACCAAATATTACAGCAACTTCCGACACCAAGAAATAAAAAGTTACACCAGCCATGTATTATTCTAACATATCCAATACGCTTCTCCCTCCACCCCCTGATACATCTATTAATTATCAAACACATCCACACCCAATCAACACAGAGAGCGACATCTGAATATCCAATCAACACCGTACTTCAAACGCCCCCACGCTGAAATATCCTCCTACAGAACTGTGCTTTAGATCCGTCAAACCAAGAGATTGATGACTTTGTCCCCGTCTTCCTATGGGCCCCACTCCTTGCCTTCGGGAATATAAATATAGTTGTCATAACGCTTCTTTCCCCTATTGTCAAAGATGCCCCTCCCAAACAAGTCATGACACAGAACACCTCCTCTTTTGTTACTAAACTCCTCGGAAACCTGTGACGGGACATCAGAAGTAACTTTGAACACCGTTGCCTGACGGATTTGTGGGGCACTAACCCACTCGTGGCATATATATATATATATATATTATATATATATATATATATTATATATATATAATATATATATATATATATATATATATATATATATATTATATATATATATATATATAGTATATATATTATAATATATTATCCCCATATTTGTCAGGTAAGGTTTCTTGAAAATAAAAGAAATAAAAAAAGTGACAAGAGAAGATTGATCACCAACAATAATTCGAGAACTTTTCTATCTCGGTAGGGGAGTTTCAGAGAAATGAGAGAGAACGAGAGAGAGAGACTGGGAGAGAAAGAGAGATGAGAAATGACGGGAGCCTGTAGCGAGGAAGAAACGACGATGTGGGGATGAGACGAGGAGAAGAGAGAGAGTATCAGAGAGAGAGGAGAGAGAGAATTAAAAACAGAATTTTATATCTAAATTTTCAGCCAAAAAACATGAGCATATTACCTAGTCTAAGATTATTAATTTTCATTACATAATAATAATAATGCAATCCGAAGAGAAGGTAGATGCACTTTTGAAAGACAAGTTCACTTTTATTACTTCTAATTATTCTATATATATATACACATATATATCTATATATATATATATATATATTATATATATATATATATATATATATATTATATAATTTATATTATATGATAATATTTACATATATATATATATATATAATATATATATATATATATATATATGCAGTATGTTGGGCGGGTTTGTTGTCAGTTTCTCCTACTGATAATTTAAGATTTATATATCCGTATTAAATATTAATTTTCTAAGGTCCAATATAGTAAATACTTGTGAAAATTTTTCCAAAATCACTCCCGAAATTTTCACCATCCTACGCATATAATATATATATATAATTATATATATATATAGATATTATAAATATATATATATATAATATAAATATATATATATATATATTAA
>JABUQX010058232.1:0-7500 GCA_015478945.1 Trachelipus rathkii | reverse complement strand
TACACTTCCATTATTTATTTTCCCAACTACCTTTGGTTTGCACACTTTCAAAAGCTGTGAACTCTCTCTCTCTCTCTGCCTCTCTCTCTCCTCTTCTCTCTCTCTCCTCTCGCTCTCTCCTCTCTCTCTCTCTCTCTCTCTCTCTCTCATTGTCCACTTGTTTTTGGGCATTGTTGAGTCTTTAAATTGCTCTGACTTGGGAACTTTCATAAATTCTGGTGAAATTTGGTAGGTCTCTGTTCTTTGTCCACCAGAGATATATACTATATTATATATATATATTATATATATATATATAATATTATATATATAAATATATCGTTACACTTATATATATTGTCTATATATATTCTTTTCATAGGCACATGCTAATTAAATATATAGAATATATACTGTATATATATATATATAATATATATGATATATATATATATAATATTATATATAATATATATATATATATATATAATATATATTATACTATATATATATTAATATATATATATATATATATATAGGTTTTGATGGGCGTCGCCTTCGCGTGGCAAAACTGTTGGCTCAACTCTGGGAAAGGAGCTCTTCAAGATGAAGACACTTCTTCCCCGGGGGGGAAGCTACAAGAACGCTCAACATCCCCCCCTCCACCAGGAGGGACATTGACGACAGGATCCGGACGGGCGCCGGGTCCACAGGTCGGAGACATCTTTGTTTTTCTAACACCTTTATCTCACTTCTTTAACAACATCTCCAATCTATCTTTTCTGGCTGTTTCTTCTTTCTTGGTGATGGGACTACTTCTTCTTCGGTCGGGTGACGTCGAGAAAAACCCAGGTCCCCTTAGATATTATTGCCCCATATGCCAACTAATAGTAGGACTAAACAGCATTCAATGCAAAAGCTGTCTCGGGTGGGTTCACCTGACCTGCTCCCCATTCCAAAATCTCCCCAGATGTAACACAGGCTTCTCCTGTGCAATATGCAAACCTCCAACTAATATTCAAAATCCCCCCTCCCCAAAACTAACCCCCTAACTCTCAACATACTACAATTAAATATCAATGGCCTAAACAATAAATCAATAGAACTCAACCATTTCCTTAAAAAACATAATATCCATATAGCCATCATTCAAGAAGCCTCCCTCCCCCAAAATACCCCACTCCCCACATTTTACGGTTATGACGCTATCTACTCCCCCTCCCACCCGCCCCAACACTCCCTCCTAACACTGATCCAGAACAACATTACTTACCACAACACAACCCCGACACCTCCACGCTATTACCAAACGCACTAATAAAATCCCAATCCTGTTCCATCCTCTTGAACAAGACCACCTATAATATCATCAATCTCTACATTCGCCACCCCACTTCCCCAAACCCCCCACCAAATAACCTCACTCCCCCACTAACACCCTTATCCACATACCCAAATCTCATCCTCGGAGGAGATTTTAATGCCCACCACACTGCCTGGTACAAAGACTACCCTTCTGACCCCCGAGGCAATCATATCCTTAACGAACTAGAATCCCTAAATATCCTTAATTCAAAACACCTCCCCACCCGAATCCCTCCCCAAGTCAACCAATCCCCAACTTCCCCAGACGTCACATTTTGTTCCTCCTCCCTACACCACTTACTAACTACTAACATGGGACACCATTACTGACCTACAATCGACCACCTTCCTATTCTGGATATCCTTAAACTCCCCCCTCAAACCCCCCCCCCAAAAAAAAAAACTATACATTACACTAACACAAAAAAAGCAAACGACTCGCATATACTAATTATATTGAAACTCACATCAACCCAACACAAATCCACGATATAACATCCCTTCTCACTTCCATCACTCACTTAAACAGAAACAATTATCGAAATCTGCAAAACCTTTCACAACCAAGGGACCACAGAAAATCATACAAGTCCCAAACTAAACCCGACATTCATCAACTCATTAAACAAGGAAACTCCCTCCGAAAACTTCACTCCATATACCCCCCACATCTCTTCAAACCAAATAACAAACCTAAACAACCCAAATCACTAACCTCATAACCACCAACACTACTAAAAAAATTCTCTGGAATACCTTCAACAAAACATCTCACGCAAAGACAATAAGAAAACCTGTCATCAAAAAGTTAAACAATTCACGAAACAACCCCCCCCCATCCACGAATCCCATTTTCCCAATAACTCCCTCCCTTCCCCTAAACAACAAATCAGACAGTCTCGCAAAACATATTACGCTAGATCTCCCACAAACCAAACAAACCCCGATTAACAGGAAAACAAAAAACCAACTCGAAAACTCAAACGTAACACAACCCCCTTACCCCCATCAAACAATCATGATACAGAAACCATTAAAACCTCAAAATTCGAAACAGCATCAGGCCCAGATTCCATATCCAACCCTGCAACTAAAAACCTTGGAGAAAAACGCATCCTCGCTAATTACAGACATTCTTTTCAATAAATCCTGGCAAACTCAACTACATTCCCCCAATCTGGAAACAACAGGCATACATAATCCCTAAACTTCAAACCAAAAAAAAAGACCCCAACTCCCCCTCTCCTATCGCCCAATTTCTCTGCTTTGATCCCATTTGTAAATTGCTAGAGAAATTAATTTTAAAATAAAAATTTCCCAATCTATCCTCTCCCAGACTCCAACACGGATTTAAAAAGCAACCACTCTATCCACAGCCCTCCACTTCCCTTCACACAAACACATCATAAATGGCTCAACCAATCACCTTCAATAGATCTATACTCACATTCCAATAAACATAGCAACGCATTTGGACACCATTGCCCACGACACGCTCCCTAATTCAAAAAATCCTCCATCCCCTTTAGAAAATAATGACAAAAAAAATGGCTTTCATTTCTCACCAACCGTTTTGCAAAAGTATTATACAAAAACAACCCTCTCCCACTCTATCAAATTACAAAACGGCGTCCCCAACCATTCCTTCCATTTTTATTTAACTTTTTCACTGCAGACCTACCCACCCCAATTCACCACTCCACCAAACTTATCACTTATGCAGACGACATTAGCCTCATTTCTCAACACCCAGACGTAAACACAGCCACACAACATACCCAAGAATACTTACACTCTTTAGAAAACTGGTTAATCACCAACAGAATGACCGCATCCCCCTTTAAGTCCTCTATCACCCTTTTAACCACTGACCGTCATCAATCCTCCCTCCATCCCTTAATTACACTGAACAACAACCCCCTCCCTTTAAACAAAACCCCAAAAATACAGGACTACATACGACACCCACATGGACGTTTTTCCCCATACTTGACACAAATCACTGCCACAACTCAACGAAAAACTAAAACACCCTCCGAACCTTTCCCAACACAACTTCAGCGACAGTAAACACACACTCACTACTATCTATAAGCAACTCCTTAGAACTAACTTAAATTAAGCTTCCCCAGCATGGTTCCCAGCAATTCAAATCAAACACAAATAAACTACACAATCTCCCAAACAAACAGCCCTTAGAATTATCCAAGGTTGACTAAACATCCCAATCAATCATATTTACACGATGAAAGCCTCCATCCTCCCCATTTCCACAACATCTAGAGATGTGGGACTCAAGTTCTATCCAGAAGACCGTAACCCAACCCACCCCTGTCACCAAATTCTCTCCCCAATCCCCCTCGACAAAGACTAAAATCCCCCCCTCTTCACCAGCTCAATTCTAATACAAACTTATAATATAATTCCCCGCCCCCTCCCAATAGGCCATGGACTTCACATATCCATACCCACCTAACAAACACTTACCTTTAAAACCGCCCAAATAACACTTTATTAAATACCCCCTCCCCAAAACTTTCCCTTGATAGAAGAAACGCTGCCCAGAGATGCCAAATGACCTCGCTCGGTGCAGATCGGGTCACCACCCGAGACTCATGCAATATAAACATAGATTTAAACTAGACAACGTCACCTCCCCCACTTGCACCAGATGCTATAATTCTCAGGATACAATAGAGCACCTCCTTCTGAGATGCCAAGCTCTCGACGCCCCCCGTGCCGTCTTTTTGTATCCTCTATCCTCGACCTGTGGAACCGCCCAGTGGCGGCGGCCGGCTTCCTGGAAGCAGTGTGGCTCCAATTAGGTGGGCCAGGGCAAAAGTATTAGGTATAGGTATATATATATATTATATAAGATATATATATATATATATATATTATATATATATATATATATATATATATATATAATATATATATATATATATATATATATATATATAATATATATATATATATAATATATATATATATATAATATATATATATATATATATAATATATATATATATATATATATATATATATACGTATATATAATATATATATATATATATATATATATATATATATATATATATATTATATATATACTATATATATATATATATATATATATATATAGTATTTTTTATATATTAATAATTATATTTTATTTATATGATATCATATTTATATTGTTTAAAATTCTATATATCATGAAATTATTCATAAAATTTGCTGATTTAGCAAAGAAGAAGAAGACTTGTCTCACTTCAAGTCTGAGTTGAAATGAAATATTACAAGTTCAAAATAGGCAGCTCGGAAAATTGCAGAGAGAGGACCATATTCATAATTTAAGGATTTTTATTCACTATATATTAACTTAATTTAAATTAACGTGCGCAAACCAAAGTTTTGTCAAAATTCAGCAAAGATACGCTACAAGTCTTTAATAATTCGATCGAAATAAATTTAAAGTTAATAATTTTTCCCAATTTTTAATAACTTTTATTTTTTATAACTTTTTACCTTTAAGAATTTTTTTTTTTTTTATAATTTTTAATTGATTTTTTTTTTTTAAGTTTGTTTTTTTTTTTATAAAAACAAAAAAATTAATAAAATTGATTTTTTTCAAAGGGATGTGTGTGTGTGGTGTGTGATGTGTGCTGTGATTTGTGCGGTGTGTGTGTTGTGTTGTGTTGTGTCGTGTTGTGTTTAGGTGAGTGTGTAGGTGTGTGTGTAGTGTGTGTGTGTAGGTGTGTGGTTGAACGTTTTATCTATAGCGTATTAATATATTTTTTATTTATCTGTGGTTTTATGCTGTAAGAACTAGTGATGGAATAATATCGATAGGTTTTTACTATCCCGAAAAAACAATCGATATAGCAAAACTAATCGTATATATTTTTTTAACTTGTAGGTTGGTAAATTGAAGATTTTATATATATATATATATATATATATATATATAATATATATATATATATATAACTATATTTTTATATAATATATTATATATTATATATAGATATATATATATATATATATATATATATATATATATATAATATTATATATAAATATATTATATATATATAATATCAAAACTACTCTTTGGAATACAAACCAATTCATAACATAATTAGTCTTAGCAATTTTGTCAGGAAAAAAACAAAAAAAACAAGATTCAAACGTTATGTAGAACTTAAATGAAAAATAAATTTGTAATAATCCATTTCGATTCAATTATAATTAATTATTATTGAGGATTTTTTGTTATTTAAACTAAATAAAAAATATAAATGAAAAAAATAATTGTCAAAAAAGAACTTGCAGCTTGATCATTTAGTTTGGTCATTTTTTTTCTTTTATAATTCTAAAATTTTCAGATATAATGAGAGAACGGGGTTTTCAGAATCGTCTTTTGAGCAGAGAGAGAGAGAGAGGAGAGAGAGAGAGAAGAGAGAGAGAGAAGAGAGGAAGAGAGAGAGAGAGGAGAGGAAGATAGAGAGAGAGAGAGAGCACCACACACAACACACCACACACACACACACAGAGAGAGAGAACACACACAAAAGCAGACACACACACACACACTCATGCATATCTCATAACTGAGTGAATCAAATATATATATACGCTCCCCAAAAATCATATTTTTAATAATATATTTTTTTTACTTTGAAATGATTGAGGTCGTGCTTTCTGAAAAGAATTAGATCTTTACATTTGATGCAGGTAGGAACTGCTGAGCAAAACTATCGCGAGCAGAAATTATCGATAACTTTAAAAAAACTGAGCCAAAAATACTGCTGATAGTATAAATTAACAATATAGAGCTTAGTCTATCGCAAAGACCGCTATCATTCCAAGAAACTTAAATTAATGCATGAATCATTTTAGAGGTAAATACCACATAAATAATATATATAATATTATATATATATATATTATTTAATTTTTATTTATATATAATATAAATATTATAATTTAATTAATATATATATATATATAATATATATATATATATTATAAGATGATGTTGCTGATGGAGAATGGAAGAGACTGGAGTGTGCACCTACCTATTATAATGCGGATAATTTGGTTTGTTGTAGACGAATCTGAGAGGAGTTTGAGAAATTGGTAATAGAGGGATTTGGCGGGTGTGAAAGGAGGGGTTTGAAAATAAATGTAGATAAGAGAAGGTGATGGTTGTGAGTGAGGACAGTCCTCCTTGTGAAGTTATTGTTGGATGGTGAGCAACTGGAACAAGTTTGAGTTTGAGTTTAAAATATTTAGGATATATGTTGGATGAAAAGGAACGGTTGATGCGGAGTGTTAGTAGGAAGTTGTGAATGGCCGGAAGTGGTTGGAGCAATTAAATCCTTGATGGACGTAAAGACTAAGTCTTGACGTTGCGCTAGGTCCTCACATGAAAGGTATGTTGTACGTGTGTTAATATAGTAATGAGACTATGGTCCGGAATAAGAGGTATAGATCTAAAGTACAATGCTTTCAGATGGACAATCTTAGGGGCGCGTATTAGGTGTAGAAGAATTGATAAAAATGAGGAGATGAACGTATTAGAGAGTTGTGTGGTGTGAAGAAAGTGTAAATGAGAGAATAAATTATGGTCATGTGGAAAGGTTGGATGATAGTCGTTGGTTAAGCGAATTTGGTTAAGTGTGCTGGGAATCGAACGGCTGAGAGACCAAAGAAATGGTGGATGAATCAGAAAAGGGAATTCTGAGGAGAGAAATGCAGAGTTTGGCAGAGGCGCAGAATAAGGCATAATAAGGTGAATGGCGCGGGGTTTTGTGAGGGGCGATGGTTGTGGCCCACCTGGGCAAGGGAAACCCTACATTGACTAGATACCACAGTGAGGTCCTGTCGCAAGTCCCTATAAGCACTACTAGGGGCGTAAGGCTGGGGCCTTCTTTTCGAACTTGCGTCATATTCTTCTACTACTTTCTGTCAGTGCATGTCACGCACCTTACCCCCAGTCTTGGGGAAAGAAGGTGGTGATGATTAAAATTATATATATTTTATATAATATATTAATTATATATATTATATATATAAATATATATATATAATTATATTAATATAATATAATATATATATATATTAATATATATATTAAATCTCTCTCTT
>JABUQX010058231.1:27500-58157 GCA_015478945.1 Trachelipus rathkii | reverse complement strand
AGTAATGTGGTCTATCTGTAATTAAGGTATGTGAAGAAAAAGGCGAACACCTAGCTCAATTACGCGGGCGGTCAAGTAATTAATATTAAGTACGAGACACAGCCACCACAAAGTATATAATACTCTTATTATTTCGATTTTCCTTCTCCCCGACAGTTGAATTTAGCGTATTAGTTGTCACTGTGGAGGCATCTTATATGTATCCCTGTAGAAGACACATATAGAGGGAAAGTTAGTTTTGTTGAATCATCCTTGAAAACAACCTCTGTTCTTCGAGCTGCTCCTCAATTAAAAATTGGAGAAAGATCAGAAGCTAGTGGCTCCAAGGCCGCATTACTAGACTGAGCTAATTGTTGCTGGGGAGGGATATCTATCAAAGGGAAGTGTGGAGTCTGTCGCGCATAGGGAATTATGGATTGCTCATGATGACGTATAACCGGTAATCCTGATCCACGGGTAATGTTTAAGACGGAAAAGTAGACAAAGTTAGCCGTCGGGGAAAGACAGAATCCTGAGAGAACACCACTATTTTTATTGATTTAAAAGGATGAACAGTGTCGTTGTTCTAAAACAGAGCTGCTACCTAGAACGACGCAGAAAGGGAAAATCAGACAAAAGCATCATACTAGGCTGCGAGACTTGATATTATAAATCGAAAAAAAGGTGAGGGTTTTTTCTTTTTCCCGTTCCATCTCTAAGTGAATAAGACTTTTAAAACGCATTTCTTGCAGACATTGAGTGCGTAAAAGACACGCGTATCTAAAAGCTTCGAGCATCATATCCGGCGCTTCAGTGACAGATTCATTGATATGCCGAAAGGAAGAGGACCAAGAATTAGAAAGAAGAAAAAGAAGATCACCAATATAGCGCTACTTACAAAAGCCATACTGGTGATCAGAGATAAGAATAAAAGAATTGAGATGTTTCCAAATCTTTTCGTTAAGGATAGATTTGAAAACTATAGATAGAACAGAGGTTAAAGTGTACGGTACGGCACAGGGTGAATGAGCGAACATTTCCAGCAAGAAGGGAAGGTCGAAATAAAAAGAGAGAGTCGAAATAGTTTGCTAAGGCAGGGGGCAAACTCGGAAGCACAAGTTATGAGAACTACAGTAAGCTACAGAATACAATACGCTTTCTTAGAGAGAGAGAGAGAGAGAGACGAGAGAGAGACGAGAGAGAAGAGAAAGAGAGAGAGAGAGAGAGAGAGATGAGAGAGAGAGAGAGAGAGAGAGCAGAAGAGAGATGAGAGGAGAGAGAGAGGACGAGCAGAGAGACGAGACCCAGAGAGAGAGCAGGAAGACGAGCAAGAGACGGCCGAGAGAGAAGAGAGAGAGAGAGAGAGAGAGAGAGAGAGAGAGAGAGAGAGAGAGCATCTTTAGACTTAATTACACTGTTAGGCATAAATGAGTTGGAGATAGAGGAATAGCTTTGGAATCGTCTAAGGTAGAATTAGAAGCAAAGGTTTGATGGAAGAGTTCAGCTTTATAGGTAGGCAAAACGGCGGTTGTGGTCGAAAGACACTAAAGGAAAGAGGAAGAATCAAAAATTAAAGTTAACATATTTTACAAAACACCAGAAAGGACTTGGGGAAGAATAACCATTAAGATTGTATTACTGGTTTCTCTTCCTCACTCCCTTTCTGGTGAGGAAGAGGAACCAGTAAGATTGTGTTTTCTTTGGAGAAAAAGTTTTAGTTTCAAAGATAATGGATTTTCCACGATTTCGGGATGAAATATATCTGTTCCTGAAGCCTTGCAGCAATAGGTCTTTTCGCAACGACTCTTCCGGCAACGCAAGATGAAAACACCTCACTTGCCTGAAGTTCTCTCTGCCGGTAGTTTATATATTATCTCGCGTTTCTCTCTGGAGTTTGAAGATTACAGTAAGTCCTGCAGTAATTCCTGAAGGCAGCGTCCCGTGGCTAATTGCCGATTTTAAACCAAGGTTTAAGTTTAGCTGAATGGAAATAATATGGAATAGTACACCTTCATGCCAGAGAGAACCACATCGATAATGGCTCAACACATTCCGAGGGACCCTTCCTAGGGAAGCAGTAGTTATTCTTTGGAAAATCAAGAAGTGCGACCGCAAGTCCGATCAGTTAACGTCACCGAACGAAGAGTCAAAAACGTTTCCTCGCCGTAAACGAGGATTTTTCATGCCGAAGACTTAAAGAGATAAAAGAGGTACAGAGATCAGAAGGTGATCTGAGAAACTCTGATAAGGAAAGTTTATCAGAAGGATTGTGGATTAGGAAAAGGTCTACAATGTTAGGTTCATCTCCAAGATGGTCAGGGATACGAATAGGGAGCTGCATGAAACTGCTCAAGGTCATTTGGGATAGAAGAGTAGTAGGCAGATTCACCAGCTGCAACTTGAGAATTAGAGAAAAGCCATTGGAAGTGGTAAACGTTGAAATCACCAAGAATAATAATTTCAGAGAAAGGTGAAGAAGAGAGAATGTGATCTAATTTTAACTTTAAGTAATCGAAAAATTTTGGATAGTCAGTTGAGTTAGGAGAAACATATACAGAACAGATGAAAAAAGTAGTAAATTGAAAGGATAACCTGAACCATAAGGTAGAAAATTCGGAAGACTCCAAATTAGAGACAACAGAACAAACAACATCATTGAGCAAATATGCACAACAACCGCTTTTGGTTTAAAATTGAGAATAGAGACAGTAAGAGTCAAAAGAGTAGGGTTTGCTGTCAGAATTCTCAAACACGCGAGTTTCGGTTAAGAATAAGAGATAAGGTTTGGAGGAGGAGAGGTGATGTTCAACAAAGCGTAAATTAGATTTAAAAAAGCGAAAGTTGCAGAAATTTATGAAGAAAGAAGATCGTGAATCAGAAACAGTTCTGTAAATTTGTTACGTCACTAACCTCACTACCGGAGGTCGTTAACTCCCAATTTCTGACGGGGGAAGGGGCGTATGAGGGGTCTATATTTGGAGGCCTCCTCTTTAGGCTTCTTTCTCCGAGGCTAATCGTGCTGTTGCCATTTTTGATTTTTTTTTCTAAGAAAGTGTTGTTTGTAATATTTTTTTGTTGTGTTATAAACGAGAGCCTACTTTATTGTAAGAATAATGTGGATATGAGAGCAATTGGGGCGAATCATTGGGCACTGGAGTGCCTTGGTGTATATATATATATATATATATAAATATATAATATATATACTTAGTGAAATATTGGGTGTGGTATATGAGTGAAAAATATTACGTCTATTGATAAATATTTAATATATATATATATTTATATATTAGTGTCTAAAGCTGACTATTACTTAATATATATATTATATATATATATGGATATATAATATATAATATATATAATATATATATATTATATACTATAATATATATATATATATAATATATAGTATAAGTATATATATATATTATATATATATATTATATATATATAGTAATACTATATATATATATATATATATACTCTAATCAATCAATAGATACTTAAGAAAGATTCTCTTTTTTTTTCTCTTTCCGATAAATACAGATAATAATACACGTATCTGTTTATAAGAACCACGCGTATCTCTTCCCAAACACATCTCCAAAATAAACATTTCCTTTTAGTTTCTTTTCTCTTGGTTCTTTTTTTTCCTTTCGTCTTAAATTTTCATGAAAAGGTTATTTCTCAGGCAAATTCCTTTGGGAATACGTAATATATAGATATATATATATATTATATATATATACTATATAATATATATATATATATATATAATATACTAGCCCTCATATATAATATATAAAATATCGCTATATATATATATATATATATATTCATATTACAGCTCTTCGCGGGATTAAAAAGATTTTTTTTCCTTTCTCCAAAGCATTCACGTGAATTTAAAATTATATCTCTCTGGAGCATACAACTTTTTTTCATTATGCTGTTTGTTCTGTTTCCTTTTTTCATTTGACCAAGAGCTCAGTTGGCTCTAGACCAACTTATTTCCCTTGTAGAAAATTCTAATAAAACAAATAATCCAGGACTATCCATCGATTGTCAACATTCTATTTACAATGATGTAGAGGGGTAACTGAATCCATTGATTAAGATTAAAGATCCCACTAGATATACACGATAAACGATTTCTTAAGAACAAGTTTTACATTTTAAAAATTACTTTTGCATTGACCTACCAAGCAGACGTAGGTAATTCTCTTATAATTTTTGTATGTGTTGTTCACATAATACTTCTTATTTTTTAATATTATTATTTCATAGGTAAGAGTTAATATTTTCTAAAATATTTGTTCAATAATTAATTGATGAAAACTAAAATTAATAAGGAACAAAACATTAAAAAGTTTTTTAAACTTGCATCGAAGTTTGAGACTAGAAACAGGACATATATTCAAAAGCGCGATAATTATTAATACCAATTATATTATTCTTATCAATTAATAAACATATTTAATAAATTGATTGAAGATATATAGAAATCTAAATTTATTGTATTATGTTTTTTTTTTGTATAAGATTTATTTAAATGGATAAGAGGATGTCGTAACATTTTTTAATTTAAAATTGGAAAAGGCAACGAAAAATAATAAAAGTCACGTGTTTAATTACAATTAAGACTTAATTTAAATAAATTTCGACATATACTAAAGTGCGGCATTCGGATTAACTTTTCTAAATCCTAATAACAATCGACATTTTGTAAAAATGCGCAATAGTGTTCGTTATCACAAAGAACATATAGTCTATGTGCAGAAGTTTTTGTTTACCGACAAAATAGAATCTATAGTGCAAGTGTTTATATTTTACGAAAACATATCGACTGCGCAGAATTATATGTTTTTCGAATCAATAGTCTAATATGCGACTAAGTTATTAGTTTATCCGACCCAAATATTCTCTATGATGCCAAAGATGTTATATGGTATTTTCGACATGTCTTATGACGCAAAAGAAAAGAGAAAAAAAAAAAAAAAAAAAAAAAAAAAAAAAAAAAAAAAAAAAGAAAGGTAATCAAAAAAGTCATTTTCGACATATTCTATGCGCAGTTATTGTTTGATCGACTAAGATCGGAAAAAATGCGCAAGATTTTGGATTTTACAAGAAACATGAAGATCAAATAGTGCAAGTGATTTGTTTTTTCGACATAGTCTATGGCGCAAAAAGTGATTGTTTTCTTCGATATAGTCATAATAGCGCAGAAATTAAATTGTTTTTCGATCATAGTCTATGCGCAAAGTATTTAAGCGTTTACTCCAGAACAAATAGCTAATGATGCAAGTGTTTATTAATTAATACGACATAAGTCTAATGACGCAGTGAATTATTTATGTTTTCGACAATAGCTTATGCGCAAAAAATAAATAGGTGAATATGTATTTACGACATAATCAATATGTGCAAAAAAAAAAAGTGATAATATTTTTCGAAACATAGTCTATGTGACAAAAAAGTTGTTTGTTTTTGACATAAGGCCTATGCACGGTTGATTGTTTTTCGACATAAGTCATGCGCCAGTGTTCATTTTACGACCAATAAAGTTTATGTAGCAAAGTGTTATAGTATGCAAGAAGGAATATTCACATTAAATCCCACTTTTTAATGGAAAATGTGCAAGAATTTATTTATTTATTTGATTTACAATGGTTGCAGTGTTTATTTTTCGACATAGTCTATGCGCAAAGGTGAATTGATTTAAATCGACATAAGTCTGAAAATTGCGCAAAGTTTTTGATTATTTCGACAATAGTACTTATAGCAGCAGATTATTGAGTAATTCGAACAAATAGCACAATATGCACAGGCTGATTGATTATTAATCCCGACAATAAGAACTATGCCGTCAAAAGCCTGATTAGATTTTTCAAGAACAATAAAGTCTACCTGCGTGCAGTAGATTCTTCCATAACGGACACCTTACAACGATCTCTATAAGTGCGTGTTTATTTTTCAACATTGTCTATGCGCAGTTAGATTGTTTTTCGTCATAGTCTATGTGCAGTTTTAAATGTTTGTCGACATAGTTACTATAGTGCCAGTGTTATTTATATCGACATAGTCTATGCGCAAGTGATATTATTAATTTCGACAATAAATCTATTCAAACAGTGTTTCATTTCCAACATAGTCCTATGACGAGCAGTGTTTAGTTTTTTCGAACAATAGTCATATGCCACAAGAGGTTTATATATTCGACAAAATAAGTAATGAATAGCGTAGTAGTTGTTATTTCGACAATAGACATAGTAATATGCAGCAAAGAGAGTTGTTTTTAAAGACAATAAAGTACTAATGCGGACTAAGTGATATGTTTTTCGATATAGTATAATGCTTCAGAATGGATTGTTAATATTGGAAACAAATAATATTTTGCAGAAACAGTTTGTCATGAAGGCCATGGTTCCATTTTATCTTTTCTAAACGAATTTGTTCATTAATCTACATAAATTCAAATTATGGACATCAATTCAAGAACTTAAGATCTGAAAAGGCTGACTAGATTTAATTCAAGACCTAATGCCTACTAAGATCTTTCAGGAGAGGAAAAAAAATCTAGTATTTTTTTGCTAAAGTTCTTCAAATAAAGACTTTGAAGTACCGTCCTCTTAGGTAAAAAAGGGGACACTTAAGAAGAAAACTTACTCTCGTGTTGAAAACACTTTCCTATAGAAGAGGAAGGTGATGAAGGACTCTCCGCACTTTTTACGAATTACCAGTTTGTATGTAAAAACTAGTATAGGAAAGAGTAGACAAACAGTCATGATGTTGAAAATTAAAGCTCAAGACACCCATCATTGAAAACTTAAATATTGAGAAGGGCTGAATATAACAAAAAAGTGTTGACCAAGCACACATACTTGACGAAGAATTCATTAAACAGCCACATGATACCCTAACCAAATTAAAGATGGCTATAAAGGCACATATCAACTTGTTGAAAGGACAAAAGTAAAAATGTGTTATAATTCTAGAATTCAAGAAAGTACGTCTAGTGCCAGTCTAATCAGAGAAAGTCAAAACAATCAAGAGAGAGAGAAAATTGCTGAATCATTATCCTTCATAAGCTTAAAAAGAATTCCTGCAACTATAAAAAAGTGTGAGAGATTTCTCGGGAGGAAGATAAAGACAAGCAAATTCATAATCCGCATTCTTTTCTCCATATCATATCAATTAACACGTATATGATCGAGAGAAGAAACATCGGTTCAAAAGGGCCATACAAACTATCAATATTTTAAAATCACAAATGATTGAAGCAGAGATATAGCTCTGAAGGACAATTGAGTTTCTTGTCAGGCACGGATGACAATTATGATGAATTAACCATCTAAAAGGAACATTATCATAAGAATACGAAGACATTCACTTAATAACGACTCAATATAATTAATACATGAAGTTAGATTCAGCAATCCAGCCTTCTGACGGAAAGCAGTTGGAACCTGTCAAAGGATCTTTCATTTTTAAAGTGTATCGAAAGCAAATACTTGAAAGGAATACTTAAGGAACTTTGGAGTAAGACTTTTTTTCAAGAGATTTCATCCAGATGCAAATTTAAAATAAGAATACAATAAATCAGTGAAAGTTGAGTAAAGCTTACCTATAGTTCAATTTATTAAGAGAGTTGAAGCTGTCTTACGAAGGAACAATATCCTTCCATCAAACTCATATTCAAAAGCATAACCTAATACATATTCATTAATAATAAGGAAAAAAGATTTATCGATTGGTCTTTTAAAGTTTTTAATTCTAAAATCTTAGATGTCTTCAATATCTCAGACACTCAATTCTTCTTTTGATTTCAAATACTTGCGAGTACAGTAAAATTGGTTTACAAGTTCCCAACTTTCTAGAGCGGAAAAAAGACATACTTTCAGTACACTCCAAAAAAAAGTCACAAGAGCGGAAAAAAAGACAATCATAACTCCCCAACACCAGAGCGGACAAAAGGATAATAAAAAGTTCCCAATTTTATTAGAGAGGACACAAAGATAATAATAATAACTGGGGCAATCCCAGAGGAAATCCCAGCTTATGAAAATACCTTCTAAGACACAAAAGAGACAGATGCGAAGTTCATTAAATTTAAGAATCTGAACTGCACCAGCCAACTGTAATCAGCTTTGAAAACATATGCCGCCTGGATATGTGCCAGCACAAACACCTCACCCTAAGAAAACCCTTAAGCTTAAATTTGCAACGAAGTACCCGAAAAAGATATCCCTTACTGCTCTTTGTCCATCTGAAATTCGTACTCCACACATCGGAACAACCAAAAACAAAATCAGGAAAAATGAGTGTCCGATGCACGGCAACAAAAATCACTACTCCCTCAGGTATTAAGCAACCCACCAAACCATTGTGTATCAATTAAAGGACAGTCATCCCTGAGACCTCCCAATCTTAAAAACTCACCCATACAACCATCACAGAATAAGCACACAAAGAATAAGAGATACCAAATGCCTGTTCGAAACTTACAATAATGACTTAGTTCAACAAGCAGAAACACGCAACAAGATGCTAGATCCCACCAGAAGATGCTGGCAACCACCCTAAACTCCTCGAACATCAATCTAAGATAAGAGCAACTTACCCAGATAGACCGAATGTAAACCCCATCAAAACCTCATCGGGAGAGCACCGGTTCGTCTCTTCTATATGGTTGCATTTGCGATCTCAACTTTGCTTGTGATTCATTCATATCAATTCCTGTTCTTGAAAGTCCCTTTCTTTTAATGTGCGATTTTACTGTTAATGAAGCCACCCTGGCATCTCGATCTTGAAGATCATTATATTAGTGCTCATAACAAAGTAGCTGATAACCTTTGTCCATTTTGCGGGGAAAAGTTTGCTAGCATAGAAATGTTGCGATATCATAAAGGTAAGCATAGAGCTTATACTTGCCAATTCTGTCCAATGGGTTTCATGAAACCAGAGACGTTAGAAGAGCACTTGAGTACAGTTCATAAGCATGATCTATCTAAAGAAGCAGAAACATTATTGGAAGAAGTGAACATGGCGGAAACTTGTACATTGGCTGAAAATGAGAAGAATGATGAAGATACCTCCTCAACGTCCGGTCTACTGAATACAGTTAATACAAAAATATTGGAGATTAAACACGACGGCTCAGTTGAAGTTAAAGAAAACTTACTTCCATTGACTCCTGGCGAAACTCAAGGTCCATCACGCGAGTCTCCTAATAGGGTACATCACTTGCATCACACAAAGGATGGAAACTTGCAAGAGTTAGACCTCAACAACCCTTTGAAGGGATTTCGATTGAAAGATTTGCCTAAAAAGATTAATTGTCCAATATGTAATAAACTTTTAACTACTAAATTTTTAAAGACTCACATGAGAAGTCATGAGGGAAGTCTTCCTCATAAATGTCCGAAATGTTCAAAGGCTTATGCCCAAGGAACACTTCTAAGAAAACATATGAAAAGTAAGCATTATGAAGACTTCTTGAAACTAGGAAACAAAATGCCAAAAAAGAAAAAGATACACTGTGAATATTGTGAGTTAGTTCTAGATGATATTTACCAGATGGAGGACCATCTTTGGTCCCATATCAACGTCAAGACTTACGAGTGTGAAATGTGTCACATTAAATTTGGAATGAAAGTGAACTGGATGGAACACTATAAGACACATTATTTTAAAGGTGAAAAACCTTGTCCCACCTGTAGCAGGAGTTTTAAAACAGTTGGATACTATAGAGAACATGTTGAGCGCTGTCAGTCAAATTGGACTTGCGAGGAATGTGGATTTAAGTGTGAAAATCCTGAAATTTATAGGAAGCACAAAAAGTTAGAGCATTCGGATGGGAGCTCAATTTGCCGATGTCAGCATTGTAATAAAAGTTTTTATCCTAAGAGTAGTTATAAAGATCATTTGATTTCACTATCCTCTATCAAGCAATTTTCTTGCAATCACTGTACCAAAGAATTTAAAAGAAGAAAACCATTACTTGAACATATCTCAAAAGCTCATATCAAAACACAACATGTATGTAGCTATTGTAGTTTATCGTTCGAATCGCTGTCTGAATTGACAACTCATACCAGAGAACACAAACGCCAGCAGATGATTTGCGAAGAATGCGGAGCTGTTTATTTGTCACGCCAAACTTTGGACAATCACATTGCCGTTTATCATGATGTCTTAACACAAGATCCTTTCATCTGCCCTGTGTGTTCTGAAATGTTTCAAAAGCAAATAGATTTGAAAGTTCATTTGCAGAAGCATTCTATAGAGACTGTCTTTGTGTGCCAAGTAAACAGATGTCACAAGATATTTAAAAAAGAACAAATTCTTCGAGCACATATGGCAAGAAGGCATTCTTATTTGGAGTACTTTTGTCATTTTTGTGATAGCAAGTTTCTTTTGGACTCGGATCTTCATAAGCATATCGAAACACATAAAGAACTTTCATCTTATAGTTGCAATTCTTGCAAATTTATTGGTACCAATAAAACCGAACTAAATGCACATAAGACTAAATATCATGAAGAAAAGGTGTATGAATGCAGTCTTTGCGATGTTCAGTTTTCAAAGAAGGATGATGTTGTTTCTCATGTGACTGTGAGTCATGGTCAAGAGAATCCCCTTGAAAGTGTACTTGCCAGACGATGGAAGTGTTCTGTTTGCGAAAAGTCTTTTCTTTTGCAGAATACTTTTGTGAAACATTTGCAACAGCATGCAGTGCATGGGGTGACTGCCTCCGGAATCTTGACCAAGGTTCCTTTAATAGAGCATCATCAGCCATTATTTAGCCAAGAGATGAGCAGTACCATCAGCCTAAATTGGGAGGACTTGCTTCCCTTATTGAAAGTAGAACTTATTGATCAAGGAACTGATGATAAAGGAAAACCTACTAAACTTCAGACTGAAAGTTGGCAATGTTTGTCATGTTTTTTCATTGCGAATTCCGAAGAGGCCATTAAAAATCATATCAATATTTCTTACGAGTGCCTTAAGAAGCTAGAAGGAATTTTAACTTCAAACATTAATAGCATTCCATTCGAAACACGTATTGTAGATGAGGTTAACGAAGAAATCCCAACCGAAAATTTGAATGACGATACTTCCACAGATCCTCAGTTTATTCTTATAGGAAATATTGGCAACAATTTTACTAATGACGCGTCCATGACTTCTAAAGATTCGGTAATACTTATGGATAATAACTTCCAATTTGTTTTAAATACAGACTTGTCCGAATTCCTTAATTCACCAATTTCAGACTCTACCAGTTTGCCAATGCTTGAGATTCAAGATGATAAAGTAAATGAAACAGAGAACAACGAAATCATACAACAAGCCCTTCCTTTAGAAATTAATTCGGACATTCTGTCTGAAGCGGGTGTACTTATTCAAACAGATGATGGGCGTCTTGTGATACAAGAAATAGGCGAGGGTGGTGCAGCTGCTGGTATGGTACAGTACCAACTTGTAAAGGAGAAAACTGATGACCAAGGAACTACAGAAAGTACCTACGAAATTCTTGAACCTGGTGACCAGATTGCAAACGGTGATTACCAGTACATATAGGGATTCCTTTAAATATTTTATAACTTTTATAACTAGGTTATAATTTAATTTTTTATTTCATTTTTAAACTTCAGGAATATATATATATATATATATATATACGCATTACTTTTATATCATATAATATCATTATATTATCCTAATATATTTAATAACTAAATCATACCTTAAATATCTTAATATAAAATACAAATGTATATATATATAACATATATATATATTATTATATATATATATATACTAAAAATACAGATAAACATATACTATAATTTCAGGCTGGGCGTTGCCCCACCGAGTTGCGCCTATGCGCCTATTGGGCCCTCACTACCTTCATCATTCCTAAGCCGCAAATGCGCTAGGCCGCTTAACATATTATTTAAAAAAGGACCGCCTAAAGCAAGAGAGCGCACAGCAATTCGTGCGCCTAATAGCCGCGCCTAGTGAACAGTGCAACCAAAGCTTTTTCTTTTTTACCCCTTAAATAGTTTTAGAACTTATGAGTATGGTTCAAAACTGTATTCATCTTTATAAAACCCAGTAGTCACAACTAAACCTACTATATTATTACACTATATTATATTATAGCGTGAACTATACTATATAATATATAACCACATTTATATTATGATATATATATTTTACCTAATAAATTTAGCTAATAATATATAGTATATATTATAAACCATAACTCAAACTATATAATATATAATACCTAATATATTTATATTAATATATTCTATAAAAAATAGTTATGGAATAACGGCGCGGTTTCGCAATGCCCTTTACTCGAAGACGAGTTTGAGATTATCCATAACATTGAAACTTGTACTATGTTCTATTGAGTTTATGTTAAACTGATTACCGGTGAGTTCAAGTCGCGTGAGGTTGAGTTCCAAGGGCGGTATCTCCCCCCGAGCAGCAAGGGTCGACAATATTGTAGGCGGGATTACGCGTTTTAGCGAGCTATCCAATTCCGGAGCCGCGCGAAGATGAGGCCAATCTTGACTTACGCTGTTATTATTATTATTATTATTATTATTATTATTATATTATTATTATTATGTATATTATAATTTTTATTATTATTATTATTAATATTATTCAATGATTAGAGTGATTATTATTATTATTTCTAATTTTCATTTTATGTTTAATTTCTTATATTTTTATTCTTCTTAGCGTTAGCCCTGCCCCTCTCTAGCCCGATCCGTGCAGCACTGCACCAAATTCTCCCTGCCCCATCACCAAAGCAACCCAGAAACCCCCTATTTAATAAACTACTACTAATTATAATAATAACAATTTATATATAATATAATATAATATCTTCTAATAATAACCTCCTTCCTAATTAATAATCCCAATTAACTAATATTATTTTTATATACTTAACTTATCAGATTGATCCACCACATCCTCTATCACTTAAAACGCACCTTGCTCCAACATCAGTTCCTTCAGACTTGACTCACTATTTCAACCAAATAATACCAGCATATATCTTCCCCACAACACTTCCAATAAACAATTCCCCTGTATACTACAGTTACCATTATTCTCCTTACCCTTATTATAAGGCTATTAATGCTCTCTTCAATTCCTCGAACTATACCCTCCATAAACCGCTTTACACAACTTCAAAATCCAATCAATCTACCATCTTGCCTAAAAAAATAATATATATATATATATAAAATATATATATATATATATATATATAATATATTATATATATTGTAGACATATTGTATAAAAAATAATATATATAAATATATATTTAGAAATATATAATATATATATAATATAATATGATCGACTGTGGTCGAAGATGGCGGATTAAAATAGAAGTAGGAAAGAGATAGGGAGAAACTGAAGAACAACTGAGAAGGGAAACTGAAGACTGCTGCAAGAACTCCTAACCAAAGTCTAAAGCGTTTTCAGAATTCAAGATTGCAGCATTTTAGAATGAGGAAACTGGCCCAATATCTGCTTTCGCTGATATTATTAGCGAATTTTTAGTTAAATTTTATGAAAGAAAGCATTAAAGTTTTTGCTCCTGCTACTATGTTGCTATAATAGTAATCATGTGAGTTTAACGAAATTTATATTGGATGAGGAGATGAGGAGATATTTAACTATCTAATATAATATATATTTCTATATTATTGATATATTGATTCATGTTATATGTTCCTGATATATAATATTAAATATATAAATTAATCAGTATATAATAGTTCTATTTTATATTATTTTCCATTCCATGTCTTACTGGTATAATTATAATTATATAATATATAAAAATGAGAAATTAAACTATTTAAAGATATTTTGTATAAACAAATATATATTAATACATATAAATGAAACTTAAAAATAATTATAAACTTGAACAAGAATATAGGATAGGATATATATATATTCTTTGTATATAATATAAACATAGCTCACAGGAGTCTCATGAATTACACTACAATAAATAATGGAATATGTGCGAGAAATTATACTTTCGTTGCTCTGACGAATTAATTGTCAACTTCTTCAGCGGCTCGACTTGCACTGAAGAACCTGCGCGTGAAGACAGGCTCGAATAAATCGACATGGAATCATCTAAGAGCTATTGTGGTGGAGTAGAGGACGTGTAGTACTCCATTAGCTTTACAGATGAGTTAAGTTATTAAAGATAATTAAAAATATAAATAATAGTTAGTTATTATACTTTCCATTATACCATTAGCGCAAATGGCTCTTAATCATACCACTCATCGCACCTTAAATTTTAACTTTGTACCAGACAATATAAGTTTAGTGTTGGCAGCGGAAACATCCACCAGCCGGCGAATAATATGCTTCTTTTTAGGCGCAATAGGTCGCATATGAAAATAACGTCCAAATGATGTGACACAAAAATATATAGTTAGCGCATATGAGGTCGGACCGCTAAAGGCCGACACTGACATAGAACTCACCGGCCGGCCTTGGCTGAATAGGTTGCTTAGAGTTCGCACTGCACAAAAAAATAATAAGGCCGCCCTCGAAGGCTCCCAGCATTATTGAGAAATTCTTAAAGTCTAGGCCTTAGAAACACTAACTCATCATGTAGGTAAGAAGCTATTTCTTATATAAGTGAGTTTATAATAATAGTCTGACTATTAGGGGTATGAGTTAGTTTACTATATTATATATATATAAATAGGTATCTGATAATAGTAATAGAAATAATAGTACAAATAGTTCAAAAATCGCCCACCTAACCACGTTAATACTCTCATTTGGTAGACAAATGTTAAGCAAATAAACACAAAGAAAGATAATACCGTGACGGACCAATTTTACAAATTTTCTCACTCCTTTTGTAACCAGAGGTACCACAAGATTTCAGTTTTCGTAATTCTATTTATTTCTGAATTTTTAAATTATAATTTGATCTCAAAGAGTAGTGTTCTTGTTGACTACTATCATAAAAACTGTTAGGTAAGTTTCAGCACTCGATCTACGTCTTCCGCGTATATCGCTCTCTTAGGATCCTTTTTAATTTTTTTTGTGTTTTTTTACACATATATAAACAACTTTTAAATATTTTTTATCACTGGGCTGTGACTAACACAGTTATTACGGGTTTTTGGTCGCGCCACCACAGCATCACACAGATATAACTTAAGATTTAAAATCCTAGTAAAGTTGATTGCCCTTACTTGGAGTAGAAGGTCATCGGTCCACTTGGGTGCTTTTCACATCACCTTTAACATTTAGATAGAAGGGTAACATTATCATCTACATCGGAATTTACTAGTAAAGCTTAAGTAAAAAATTTATTTATAAGGATTGACAAAACGCCTTAGAAAATGTAATTTTACACAATAATAAGCAATTCAAAGAAGATTGATTATTAAGCTATTATTCCTTTTTTTATTTTCACGCTTTTCTTTCACATTCTATTTAAACTGTCACAAAAGGACCATGAAACATTTTTCACAAAGACTAATACTTAATTAGGAAAGATATCCTATTACTTTCATAAGAGCGAGTACACGGTAATAAGAGTATAGGTGATAGAACATGAACTTCTTTTCAGGAGGGGTAGCAGGGGGGTTTATCCACTTTATATATAATAATTGTACTCCATGCAGCGACGAACAGCTCGATATATATTTGGAAAACGTAAAAAGATATCAGGAGATCTAATACTCAGGGATTGATTTTAACCTATATTCTTTAAGAAGTCCGTTATTGTAAAAGTGAGATGAAGGTCACAAATTACTGAGACAAGATGAAGATTTTAGTCGAGTATTTTCGTAGGCATTGTAAGATCAAAATTTGTGATGAGTTAATGAAAATGAACATTTATGCTTGCGAATCTTTAGACTGTCTTTGCAGAATTTTTTTTGTCTCAATTGATAAGAAAATGCACAAGACTCATAAAACCCATGGCAGCGGAGTTGGTAAGTTTATTTATTTTTATTTTTTTTTTTGGCCGGCTTCATCATTTTAAAATAAATCGCTTCGATTCTCCCATTTTAAAATTTCCCAAATTGAGCTCCTGCCAGAGGCAAGAAATAGATGCGGAAATGGTGAAGAAACCAAATACAGCATGCCACAATAAAGAAAAGCTATAGTCATAATGGGAGATTTAATTTTCCTTGAATTCAGTTTGGTTCCTTGTCCAATGTGGATCATAGAAGTACTGTATTTAGAAATTGTATTCTAGGCAACTTTTTCAGTCAGGTGGTTCATGAACCTACAAGACTCGCAGTACTGTTAGACTTAATATAAACTAACGATGAAAGTATAGTGAACGAAGTTAGGGTTGAGGAGAATTTAAGAATTGGTGACCATAATATAGTTGGAGTTAACATGAATGTGATATATGGGCCCAAATTGCAAGTTAGTAAAGGAAAAGACCTTAGATTTCTCGAAATGATGATTTTACTAAATTTTGAGACATGCTTCTTATATAAGGCACAAGGAGTTTAAAGACTAAAATTGTTTTATCATGTGGGAACACTTTAAACAAAATTTTTATTTATATTCAGTCGGTATATTTTAAAGATAGACCCATTAGGGTGGCGAAGAGAAAGCCTATTTGGTGGAATAGAGATAAAATGAATGAAAATAGTAGATGTTTTAAAATATAGGGAGGAAGATTTGGATTATAGAAAAATTACAAGTGAACTTAACCAGTCAATAAGAAAGGCAAAGAGTGACAGAAATAATTTAACAAGGAATCAAAAAAAAAATTTAAACTTTTATAAATTTAAAAGAAAGAATAGGACAATTGGTCCAATTAAAATTTATGAAAATTTTGTAAGTTTAGATAAGAATTAGTTAACATTTTCAATGCTTATTTTGCATCCATGTTTATTGAGAAAAGATTAGATAATAATTTGGAGACATACTTCTGGTATGGATGAAATAAAGACTAAGGAATTTGAAAATGAGTTAAAAGAAATTAAATCTTTAATAGACCATATTGACTCGAATAAAGCTGCAGGTTCTGATGGTATATATGGTAGAATTCTGAAGGAGAGTAGTACCAGCATTGCAAAGACACTCTGAGTTTTAAACGATCTATAGCATTTGCTGAGGTACCTACCAGAGGACTGTAAAACAGCATATGTTGTGCCTATTTATAAGAAGAGTAGTAATTATATAAGGAAGATTTGTGAAATTATAGGCCAGCTAACTTAACATCTCTGGTTGTAAAAGTTTTAGAAAAGTTATTGAAACGTCATATAGAGAAATATTTGGATGATAAGATATTGCATGACTCTCAGTATGGTTTTAGAGAGTAGATCATGTCTGACAAACCTTTTAGAATTTATGGAACACATTACTGACTGCGTTGACCGAGGAGATCCAGTTGATAGTATATATTTAAACCAGCAAAGGCTTTGATAAGGTTCCCCACATAAAGCTAATGCAAAAGTTATTGCAATGTGGTATAGGTGGGGTGGTACATGGATTAAAAAGTGCTTGTGGAATAGAAGGTTGTGTGTACTACTAAATGGCAATAAGTCATTGTGGTAAATGGTGAAGATTGGTGTCCCACAGGGTTCAGTGCTGGGGCCATTATTATTCCTGATATATATAAATGATGTAGACCTGGAACATAGATGTAATATTTCTAAGTTTGCAGATGGTACCAAATTAAGAGGCTACCTCAGTGGGGAAAATGATGGATGTATAATAATGAATTAAAATTATCTTAATAAACTTCTTGGGTGGGTAGATAAGTGGCAAATGAATTTTAATATGATTCACTGTGCAACATTTAAGATATGATTGGATTTAGTATATGGATGGTTTGGGCATCATATAGTATATTTTGACTAAGCCAAACCGGCTGGTTTTTAGCGAGTTAAGGTAAAACTGCATGTTGTCACTATGACAAACTTATTAAGGCTTGTAGATTGGTTAGCATGTATCTTAGCCATAGTTTTTGATTTGCTAGTAACCTAGTTGATGTATACTATGCAAGATATTGACAAGTCCTAGGATGCTATGTGGGTTTTGCATGAGCATGTTGGGCAATTGTATCTATTTACTCTAGTTGACTAGGCAGTCTTCATAGGCCCGTGTAACTTCTTACCGTCTCTACACTTTCAATGTTTCATCGTTACACAGCGTTAAGTCAATGTCAAAAGTTGAAAATATTTGAATTCGGAGAAATGAGAAATTTGAATGAATCGCAATATAATTTTGGAGTTTAATAGTCAAAGTATCAAGAATATTCAGTCGAGCTTGAAGAATGCAAAGCCGAACATATAATTTAGTTGTGGATTGGCGAAAGAGTTATATAACAAAAAAATTAGAAGACAAATTATCCCTACACTTATCATCAGGGAACTTTTCTACATGAATCTAAAGTAAGCAGGAGAGAGAGTATGGGAGAAGAGCATTGTTTGCGGTCTGAACGAAAAAAAAAACGTTTTTTTTCGCTAAGAGCAATATGTGAGGTTTAAATGAGATGGCGGTATTAAAGAAAGTACAAATTCAAAAAAGCATGCGATGTTGCAGAAAGTAATAAAGATAAAGCCCTTTCATTTGGACAAGTCGGGAATATAGTTGCTTCATTAACCACCAAGGGATGATGGTATAAGATAAGGGGTGATGAAAAGCTATCTATGAAAGACTCCCCTAGTTGTTTCTCCGAAGGAATGGTACATTTGTAGCCTTTTCTAGTTTTTAAAAAATAAAATGTAGTGTGCATGGTTTGAAGGGTGAGGCAGTTACTATCGTATGGATTAGTAACACTAGAGAATCTAACCTAGCTAGCCCTTGGTCCTACCACCTACCTCTACGAGAAGCGAGAAAGACTAGGGATCATTTGCTAGAGGTTAAAACTACCTCCCAAGCATCAAGCTATTATTTATTGCCGACGGTCACTAATATGGAAATAGAAGTGCAAGGTGGAATTACCATCATAAGCCTAAATTTTAAAATGTGATGTCATTAAATGAAATGCAGGAGAAGATAAGAGGTAAAAAGGCTCCCCAATAAAGGATATTATAATAGATTAAAGGATGAGCAATTGCAGTTTGCTCAGAGAGTGAACCGCCTTGAAGGAAATGAAAACCAAAAAGTATTAGAAGTCAAATCTTTGCAATGATGCAGTTTAAAGCTTTTTAGGTTAAGACAGCTAAAACTAGATTCACCGACATGGCTAAGTTAGAGGACAGTAGTAAAATCTAGAAAGCCACTCAAAAATAGAGGTTGGAAAAATAACATTCAAATTTTTGGGTTAAGCAACTATAGGACTGAACTTAAAGCACGGTCTTATAAGATGCCCTGTATAGGAGAAATTCAGATATTTGGCGAAGGACGAGTGAGCACGTCCGCTTCCAGCAAAAGGTGCAAGTTGAATCACGTACAGTATTTGAGAACCACAAAAATACAGACAATTTGACTATCTTTCCTTAGTATTGAATTGAAAACAACCGAAATATCTTCAAAGATCGAGGTTTTGCTCTTTGAATCGATTGGTGAAAGTTTATAGTACCAGTTTAACTATATTGAGGCTAAATGTATTAAAAACCGCTTTAACAGTAAAAAGGCCAGATGGCCTTTACTATATTAAATAGTAAAAGTAACATGCATAATGCTACCATTTAAAGACCGGCATAGAAAATTCGAGAACTGAATGAAAAAGTCATTTTAGGAGAATTTAATGAGCAAATGAATTACTACTGCACGGTTTTAGTATTGTAATTTTAGACTTGGTTTTTTAACATCGGTACATTATATAAATAAAGGAGTTGGATAGATATCAAAATAATATTTTTTCATACTCTCGATTTAAGATCGAAAACTCTCAGCCAGTTTATTAACTTTGACTTTGGAAAAACATTTTTCAAATTAAATTTCAAAAGTTAAAAATATTTGATACTCTAAACATTTAGGGGCAATCAAAATCAAAAACTGCCTTAAAAATTTTATTTAACTATAGTAAAAAATAGTAATGCGAAAATTTTAAGTTTAATTTTTACGTAAAGCAACAGGATGCAAGATGCATTGTACAAGCGGTTACACATGGCAACGTTTCAAGCACATGGGAATCCTCTTCATTCACAAGGCGTGTGCACAGTTTCCTGCACCAATCGTGAAAGTCTAAACAGAAACCTGCACAATATTTCGGACTTAGGGAACGACCTTCTCTCTTCAATGATGTACCTTTGGTAGAGGCTTCTTGCAAGTCTGAACACAAAAGTGCAGTTAATTCATCAGCCGTAAGCTTCGGATCTGCATCCTGTAAATAGGAAATTAAGATTTTGGATATTAACTACATAAGCTACTCTTACGACACTAGAAAACTGCGAGGGAAATCTCATTAAGCTAAGACTACCATTTGGTTAAGTTACCAACAATTAGGTTGAACAAAATTAATGAAGCCCCGATCGTGTTCGGACTTGGAAAATCTTTCAAATACGAAGGAAACATTGTGATGATTTGCAGAAATTTCAGCTTAATTTTATGTCGTAGATGGGTTCTCACATATTGGAAGTTTGTAATTTCTTTCATTCCACAAAAGCCAGTCAAAAGTTGCACCTGGGCAACGATCTTCTAACCCACCCCCTACATGGTTTCCCCGTCTTGGGGATATTTAAACTACTTTTAAAATGATTATCCACGACCTTTAGTTATTGCAAATATAAATAAGTTTTGAAATTATATATGTGTATATATATATATATATTTAATATATATATATTATAATATAATATTATTATATATATTATATATATATATATATAATATATATATATATAGTATATTATACTATATATTAATATATATATAACCTTAGGTATTTCGCGGCTACTTTTCACTTTCTAGAATTAAACATTCGGACGGAGTTTTTTTTATTAGAACTAAAGTGTAAAATTGTGAAGCTTTATTAAAATGTTATAACGGTTTGTTTATGTGTATTTATATATATATATATTGAATATTAGATATATATATATATATATATATATATATATAAATATATATTATATATTATATATATATAATATATATTCTAAATATATGTTTATATATATATATATATATATATATATATATATTTTAAATTTTTTTATTTAAACCGAGGTTGACCCTTCATCCCCCCCCTCCCCGTCTCCTGCTTACGCAACATGCCCCTCTCCTTCCCTCGAGGGTCTGGGTTGGATTTTTTAAAAATAATCCAAAATTATACTAATAATTTAATAAACGAAGAAAAAAATTAGAAATCAATTAATGATAATTTGAAACGAAAAAATAATTAAAACTAATAAGAAATCTTTTCAAGGCTTCACACTTTCTAAATCTAATTCTTAACTCGTTCGAAAGTATTGAAATAATAGAAGAAATGAAATGTAGCCGCGAAATACCTAAGAGCCTATATACACATATATACACACATACATATGAAATTAGCTTACACGAAATTTTCAACATCTTTCCTCCCCATGTAAAAGGACAAAAAACCGCTGCCAAATCTTAATATTTGATTAAGATTTTTAGCTTAATTGAACCTTTCATCTGAGCGCAAAATTTTTAAAAGTCCAAAAATGATAAATTCAATATATATCGGTCAAACCATTCAGATACCTATTAAATTGTTTATATCAAAGAGACGCCATTTTAAAACAGTTGATCTCTAAGCCGTTAGGTTATGATTTTAGACTTTCCTACCATTTTTACAAAATTATAAATTGATTTTACAAGTAAAGATTTGCGATAAATGTAATGGGGAGTGAAACTGGTGCTCATACTAACACGATTAAAAGCACATGGTGTCAGGTAAATAATTAAAATTTGTAAGGAAAATAGCGTAAATGTGCCATATATATAATATATTATATATATATATATATATATATAATATTATATATATATTAATATATATATATTAATATATATATATAATATATATTATATATATAAATAGATATATATATATATATTATGGCCATACCTCGAATTATTTTTCATGAACTTTCAGCTCAGCTGCTTACGACCATATAGAATTTTTTATTTCAGCGAGAAATTTGAATCGATTATCTTGGAATAAATTTATTTCTCAATATTTATCAAAAAACACCTGGATATTAGTTTTGCTCTAGCGCTGGAGGAGGCTTTAGGTGATTGACCTGAATCCCTGCATCGTTCACGATAGAGCAAGAGTACCAAATAGGTTTTTATTTTACGCTTTGGAGAAAATATTTTTTCTTTTTATATCCTTATTAGGGGGTTCGAGCCGACGGAGCAGAGGGGAACACTTTCGTCCCCCCGTCGTCCTCCGGTTAGGCCGAAGAAACCCCGACTGTCCTTTAAGTTTTTACCCGTTGGGGTATTCTTTTAGTTAAAAAAAAAAATCAGCATTTCAATCTATCCGCGCTCCCTCGTAGTACTCCTGCTGATTCGCACTAGCTATGAACCGAAATTTGTTCCAACACATTTAAACAATGTTTAAATTTTTAAAAACGTTATTTTTTATTTATATTTTATGTCATGGGTAAAAATGTCTCATGATATTTAAATAAAATTATATTTATTTTCGTGTAGCTGTATAGTTTTTTCAATTTTCGATACTTGTGCGTTGGTTGCTTGCTGATAGTATATAATATCATTATATATATATATGATATATTATATATATAATATATATATATATATTTATATAATATATATAATTTAATACCTACTTGGGGCTATTAAGTCTAGGTTAGGATCAAGTTTTGTTACTTAAACATTTAATGGCCCTTTTGTTTTACGACTCCGTCAGTTTGATTTTTTTTTTTTATATATATTGCTACTATATGATACCAACCATTCATTGTCAGTGGTACGGACATGATTCAAAAGTTAGAAATATTTTTAAAAATTTCTAAAAATACTTGTTTAAATGTTCTTAAAAAAAAAAAATCTCTCGAAGTACGACACTTACAGAAAAAACAATTACATATTTCGAAATCAGCGTATAAGCTTATTACAAAAGAGTAAAAAAAAAAAACAATAATTTTTTAATAAATGACAATATCGTCTGAAATAGGAGTACGACACTTCCACAGACCAAAACCAATTACATATCTGGAATCGGCCGTAAGCTTATTAGAAATATGTAAAAAAAAAACTAGGGAGCTCGAGCCGACAGGCGGACAGAGGGGGCGTTTCAATACCCCAGTAGGGAGGGGTGAGAACCCCCCACACCCAAAACCAAAGAGCGGGAGTTCCGGAGACCATCCCGGAGGAGGAAATAGTCCTACCGTCGTTCCCCGGGGGGCTCGAGCCTATTCTTGCCATTTATGCGGTTTACCCTTGGGTATTCCTTTAGTTAATTTAATGAAAATTAAAACTGACGGGGAGTCTAAAACGTAAAAGTCCTTATAATTTTGATGATCATGTCCTGTACACTAAATTATTGTTAAGGTCTTATACTAGAAAATATATTAAAAAAAATTCAAAACTGACGGAAGCGTAAGTTAACAAAAGTTTATATATATAATATATATATATATAGATATATATATATATATATATATATATTATATTATATATATATAGTATATATATTATTATTATATATATATATATTATATATATATTATATATATATATTATATATCGAATATCAAAGCTCAAACGTAAGGTTCAACTTAGAATTTTTGTTTAAATTCGGTTTAGGACCCATTAAGTTTAGGTTATAAGTTTTGTTAAGTATGCACAGCAAATGTTTCTATTGAAACTATCATAACGTTAGATTTTTCGAAGGTAAAATATGAGACACCGAATAACGTTTATATTGTAATTAGAGCAATTTTTTATTAACAAAAAATGGCAGGTTTACTTCATACTCAATAACCGAACATTCGATTAGTTTTTTAACTGCTAATCTCAAGAGATTGCTTAGAATCTTAATAGTTTCATACTAAACTTTGCAAAACTAGTTTTAGTTTAGGTATTTTTAACCATTTAACGTATAATCAAAACCGATAAAACATTTTTAAGCTTACCATATCTACAATTTGATCCATAATCTCCGAATCAAGAAATTCATTCATTTCAAAGTTTTGTTGGTCAACATTCTCCACGATGACATCTGAGAAGTCTTCATTTCCGTAGGTTGAATATCCGAGTAAAATCAAAGTCCCGATCTGATTGAGTTAAAATTAAATTTGTGAGAACGTCAAAAAGTTTAACAACTTAACATTTCAAAATTATAAATCAATGGTACAAATGGATCAAAATTGAAGCAAGCTTCAATATACCATAATTTTGTAAATAATATCCTCAACGTTAAAACCGAAACTTAAAACTTTCGTTGTAAAAATTCAACCTATGTAGATATAAACATTAGCACTAAAGCCTTATTATAAGTTAAAGTTCACTCATCTCTTATGACCAAAATTAAATTAATACAATTTAGAAAAGGTGCAAATAATCAACTATAAATAACTAAAAATAGAACAAAAATATAAAAACAGCTTAACTAAAACTAGTAGAACCCTTTACAAAAAAATTACAACCACAAATACCAAAATACATACCACGAATATAGTTTGCATAGTTAGATGATGGATTTTCCTTTTTTAAGCTTTAAAACGTTGCTGTAAATCTGAAACTACTAATTGTACTGCGTTAATCTAGTACTGTTTGGGTACTATCTTGCTAACTTCACTAGCATATTTATAGTTATATTTATTTATATATATATATATATATAATATATATATATATATTATATATATATATATATATATATATATATATATATATATATATATATATATAATATATTATATATATATATATATATATATATATATTTTACATGATACCACCACTCACGGGCAATGCCCTTTTCAAAAGGAGGGGGCAAAAAAAATAACAAAATAAAAAAAAATAAATAAAATTACATAAAGGAAAAATTAAAAATTAAAAGAAATGGAAAGTAAACCCACCCATCTTGCCTAAACGCAATTCCCTCAGGTGGCGCAGACGCGGGACTTAAAGAGGAAGATTAAATACTGCGGGGAAAATAAGAAGGCAAGAGTCCATTAAAAACATGTTGCTGGAAAGAAGAGTACCACAACGAGTGATCCATGAGTCTCAATATTCACACAATTTTTCATGAGAAACAAGGGCACCTCTATATATATATAAAATATATATATATATATAATATATATATAATATATACATATAATATTATTATATATATATTATATATATATAATTATATATTATATATTATATTATATAATATATATTATATATATATATATATATTATATAATATATATATATATATATATATATAATATATATATATATATATATATAGGACTTGCCCTTTAAAGGATGTACAGTACACAGAAATATTCAGATTATCGAAATATTCGCTGAACACGAATCGTCTACCCATGCAACTGTGACGTTTAACTTAAACACCAATAGAAGAAGAGAAAAAGTTGCCACATGTGCTTTTTATGATCATGTTAATTTTTATATTGTAAATTTATGTGTTTTAATTTTTTTTATTTATTTTATTAAGGGGCTCGAGCCGCGGAGGACAGAGGACGAAGCCCCCCCGTTCTTCCCCCGTGAAGGCCGAGGACCCTGACTCTTTGACATCTTTGCTATTTAATCTTGAGGGTATTCCTTTTTAGTGATAAAAAAAAAAAAAAAAACTTTGTCAACCCTCACGCTCTATTGCCTTGAAATAATTCGAAATAAAAATCGATTTACACGCTCGTTCGATATATATCGGTTACATCCTTTGAAAGGAAGTTCCTATATTATATATATGATATTATATATATATATTATATATATATATATAATATATATATATAATATATATATATATAGTATATATATTATAATAATATATATCATCATTCGTGCAGCTGAAAAAACGCGGTCGCCAAACGATAGTTAATTTTTCAGGAACGAAACCCTGCAGCTAACTTGCGGTTTAAATAAAAAATTCGAACGGTTTCTTAACTTAATATATGACAAGCAGAGAACCGTTTATTAAAATTTTGCCAACTCTCATATATATATATAATAATATATATATATAATATATATATTATATATATATATCTATATATATAGATATATATATATATATATATATTATAATATATATATTATAATATATATATATATAAACTTTTCTTTTAAAAAGATGTTAACCTATATATATCGAACGAGCGATGTAATCGATTTTTTTTCCGATTATTTCAAGGCAATAGAGCGTGAGGGTTGACAAAAAATTTTTTTGTTTTTTTTTTTAAACTAAAAGGAATACCCAAGATTAAATCGCCAAGATAGAAAGAGTCAGGGTCTCTCGGCCTCAGCGGGGGACGAGGGGGGGGGACTTTCGTCCCCCCCCACTGCTGGTCCCACTGTTCGGCGGCGAGCCCCTTAAAAAATAAATAAAAAAAAAATTAAAACAAAAATTACATATAAAATTAACATTTGATATAAAAAGCAAAATGTGGCAACTTTTTCTCTTCTTCTATGGGGAGTTTAAGTGTAACACCGTCACATGCAATTGGTTTAGACGATAGTGTCAAACCGATTTATTTTCGGATATCTGTATTTATATGTAACATCCTTTTAAAGGGAAGTGAATATAATATAATTTTATTATATTTATTATTTTATTTAAATATATTAATAAATTTATATATATATATATTATATATATATAGATATTTATTTATATATATATAATATAATATATATAAGTATATATATATATATAATATATAATATATATAAATAATAAATAATGGCTCATGTTAATAAATCCTTTCGTTTTTCTCTAAATTCATCTGATTAGAGTTAAATTTTTACAACTTAGTTGAAATTTTTAAAATGTATGGTAAAAAATTACTTACATTAGGTGGTAATATATTTAAGGAAGTTAAGTTTTTATAAGTCAACATTACATTCTTTTATAATATATATATAGTATATATATATATATATATATATATATATATATATTAATTATAATATAATATAAAAAATAATATATATTATATATATACTATATATAATATATATATATATAATATATATATATATATATATATATATATATATATATATTATTACATATATAGGTGATAATTGGGTTTAGAGCTACAAAACTTCATTCAATCCATATCTCAAAAACTACAATATCACAGGGAAAAGAATACATTGCTGGAGATGTGGTCCAATTTTAGGTGGAAATATGAATAAAAAAAAAAAAAAAAAAAAATGAAAAAAAAAAATATATCTCAAAAACTTCACAATAGCTACAGCGAAAAAAAATACATTTTTTTTGGATCCTGGTAAAATTTTAGGAAAAAATGTTAAAAAAATAAAAAATAAAAAATTTTATTTGCTAATAATTATAGTAATCTGATTAGAGAGCCCTATTTAAGACCTTTTATTGGTTACTCTTAAAATAAATGACTTTCTATTAAATTTTGTTTTTTTTCTTTTACTAAAGAATATCCCAAGGGTATACCGCACCGATGCAGGAGTCGGGGTCTCTCGGCCTTCGGGGAACTACGGGTTAGGACTAATTCCCCCCTCCGGGAGGGTCCCGGAACCCGCCGCTCTTGTATTTTGGGTTCGCGGGGGTCCTCCGCCCCTCCCCTACGGGGTAGGAAAGTCCCCCCCTCTGTCCCCGATCGGCTCGAGCCCCTACATTGCTGTAATACCTTACAAATAATATATATATATTATGTCCCCTGCCTGCTCCTAAAAAAAAAAATAGCCAATATTTATTTATTTATTTAATTTATTTATTTATTTTTACATTTTTCTAACTAAAATTTTACAAGATTCCAAAAATGTATCCTTTTCCTGTAGCTATTGTAGTTTGAGATATGATTTTTTTTTATTTTTTTTTTATTTTTTTTTTTTTTGTTTACATTTCGCCCTAAATTTTGCCAGGATTCCACAATGTATTCCTTTTTCTGTAACTATTGTAGTTTTTGAGTTATGGATCGATGATAGTTGTCGCTCTAAACCAATATTCACCTATTATATATATATATAATATATAATATATATAATATATATATATTATATATATATATATATATAATAATATATTATATATATATATATATAAGTTATATATAATATATATATTTATATATAATATGTTTAAATTAAAAAACATCGATATATCGATATTTTATCTTCAGTATCGAATCAATTGTTTATTATAAACTATAATAATTTTTTTATAAAAAATGTAAGTTCATATCTTTATTTTTTTTCTCTTTTTATATTTGGTATTTTTTAAAAAACTTCTGGTTTTCAAAACAAATTTAATATTGTGGGTTGAAACCTGTTTTAAGTAAAAAATATGAAATTCCTAAACTACGGTTTTTTTCTTAAATTTTACAGTTTAAAATGGCCGACTACAAAAAGTAAGTTTTTCATTAATTTTTCACTTTTTATTTAGGTTAGGTTAGGTTAGGTTTAGTTTGTTAGGTTAGGTTAGGTTGTTAGTTGTCGTGTAAAGCTAACCTAACTTAACCAAACCTAACCTAACCTACCTAACCTACCTAACCTAACCTAACCGTAACCTACCCTAAACCTAACCGAAAACAAAATAAAGAATAATAACGTGAAAGTCATAATTGATTTACAAATTTCTGCATTATTCAGCACTTAAATGTCTTACAATCCCCGTTTTGATTTTTGAAATACATTGTAGGCCCCAGAATGAAAGAATGAATGCATAATATTATTATTTCATTTATTAATTGTTTGTAAAATTAAAAAAAAATTTAAATATAAAAAATATAAAAAGACAAAAATATTAATAAAAAATGAACTTCACATTTGTTAGTAAAAAAAAACTACTATATTTTTTAATCTTTTACGTTATAGGGATTGAGCAATTTAATAAAATAATCGATATATCGATGTGGGGCTTTAACGGAAAAGAACCTAATGATATTATAGATATATATATATATATATATTAATATATATATATATATATATTAGATATATAATATATATATTATATATATATATAATTATATATTATATATATATATATTATACGCCCCTACCGTATATTATATATATATATATATATATATAATATATATATATAGTATATATATATATATAATATATATACATATATGTTTATATAGATAAATCAATAAATTGTGCATATATGTTTAAAATTCTACAATATTCTTCCATATTCTTCCAAATAGATTTTTTCCTTCATTTCTTTTACGCCACGAATACTCGCAATTATATGAATTAATCAACTTTCTGTTCATTCCTTTTTGTTTTTTAGCTTTATAAGTTTATATTTAAAAACAATCCACGTACTTTTAATAATTTTGGTAAGCATGTTTCATGTATTTCCACCATCATGTTTTGTCCACCAATGCTTATTATATTAATTTGAAGCGCAATAGCACAAAGCATTGTGAGAATAAATTAAATTTTATTTTTGAATAAAAATTAAACTTTCCTAATCTAATGCAATATAACCTTATCTACTCCATAATCTAACCTATGTAATCTTACCTAACCTAATTCAACCTAACCTAAACTAACCTAGCCTAACCTAACCTAACCTAGCCTAGCCTAACAACCTAACCTAACCTAACCTAACCTAGCCTAGCCTAACCTAACCTAACCTAACTTAACCTAACTTAAACCTAACTAACCATAACGTCCACAGACCTAGACCTTAGGAATCAAATTTCAAAATAAAATAAGGATTTATCTTACCTCCCCACAGTAGTTATTGAATTTTAACTCAACTGGTTAACAAATATTGTAATTCATCTTGTTTTAATTTAGTGGTATAAAATACTTAAAGAAACATAAAAAAAAAAAATTAAAAAATTGAAAGAACAATCTTTGAAATTTTTTTTTAAAAAGAAAGAATTAAAAATTTATCGAGGCTTCATCCAATACCTGTAAATATTGAATAACTCTTATAGGTAAATTTACTTTTTCATTATTAAACAAAACTTCACCAAAGAACGTAAGAAAAATTAACATGACCCAAATATAGATATTATATAAATACTTCCATTATTTGTATGCATAATTAATTATTGATGAAAGTTAATATAATATATATAATATAATATATATATTATATATATATAATATATATATTAATTATAAGATATAGTTATATATTATATATATATTATTTATTATATTATATAATATATATATATATATATATAATATATATATATGTATATAGTATATATATATATACTATATCATATAAAATATATATTATATATATATATATATATATAATATATATAATATATATATATATATATATATATATATATATATATATATATATATATATATATATAATATTTATATATATAATTTATATATTATATATATAGTATTATATATAATATATAATATAATAGATATATATATTATATATATTATATTATTATATATATATATATATATATAGATATAAGTATATATATATTAATATTATATATATAGTATATATTATTATTATATATATATATAAATATATATATAATATATATATTAAATAATGATATTAAT
>JABUQX010058231.1:10000-20000 GCA_015478945.1 Trachelipus rathkii | reverse complement strand
AGAGTGGGTAATAGATAACTCCAATGGGTAGAGATGACAAATAGAATAGTGACAGGTTTGTCCATCTCCCTTTTTTAATAACACACTCCTGATCTTATCGTCATCACCAACAATGACTTCCAGAACTCTACCCAAAAGCCAGAAGGGTCTAGGTTTGTTAGGTGTGTGAATCAGAACTATATCTCCAACCTTTATTCTGTTGGTCCACTCTGACTGATAGAGATTTCTACTTGTCTGGCGCAAATTTAATAGATAAGACTCATACCATAATTCCCTGAAAGTCTCCAAAACTCTACCTTGAGCAGTTAGAGTTATGGCTAAGTCTTGTTGTGAGGGAGGAAGTTTTTTCCATATTGGGGTGGAAACTTCATTGAATATGAGGTTTGAATTGCCATAAGGCTTCAAAAAGGAATTTGGAGCAATAACTTCCAAATCATTATCTGATGACCTATAGGTTAAAGGTCTTGAATTGATAACATTGGTGATATTTGAAATACTTGTTAACAGTTGAAAGTAGGTTAAGGTTGCTTTACCTATAGTTTTATAGAGACATCCCTTAACTGTTCGTATCATTCTCTCCCAAACTGATCCCACCCAACTGGAATAGACTGGAATCTTGTAATGTTTGATGTTATTGATACGCATATGTTCGGAGAACATATTTGAAGACAAAGATTCTAACAGTATATTTCCACCTTGTTTGAAATTCCTGGCATTATCTGAGTACAAATTGGATGGTATGCCATATATATTTGTGAAACGTTGGAATGAAAGTAAAAAGGATTCAGTGGACATATCTGGAAGGACATCAACATGAATAGCTCTGATATTAAGGCAGGTGAAAATTAATAGATACATTTTTTGAAATTCCTTATCATTAATCTTTACAACGAGATGCCCTGTAAAGTCCACGCCAGTATGCTCAAAAGGACGCACAAAATTAACTCTATGATGAGGAAGATTAGTCATTTTTGGATATTTAAAGGGTATACTGTTAAATTTTTTGCATACTATACAGTCTGACAAAACATTTTTTACAGCCTGCCTGGCCTTGGTAATCCAGAAGCCATGAGCTCTTATGAAATTGATAGTGGTTTGAACACCCAAGTGTTGACATCTTGAATGAAAGTCTCTTATTATTAATTTAGTGAGATGATGATCCTTGCCAAGAAGAATTGGATTTATCACATCATCATTATATAAAAGTGTCTTGGCAATTCTACCTTTGGATCGGATTAGGCCTTTATCATCTATGAATAAGTTAAGTTGATTGACCAGCGGTGGAATTTCATCCTTTTTAGGATTTTGGAGAAATAATATCTCCTTAGAAAAACAATGCTGCTGCATTATCTTCAACCAATAGAGTTGGGCTTTCTGATCACAATCTTCATCCAGCCCTTTACTCCTGCTAATGAATTTGAATATTTTTGAAGTTACTTTATAAAGCCTATGCACACTTGAGTAATCTTTAAATGGTAACAAAGACTGTGAAACAACCACAGATGTGTGACATTGTAAAGTCTTTTCCTTATTGGCCTCAGACAAACATTTAAGTTTACTAATAGGCCATTGAGATTGATCTAGGAGAATCCAAGAAGGACCCTTTAGCCATAATGATAATTTTGAAAGAAAAGTAGAAGTTGTAACACCTCTGGTAATCAGATCTGCTGGGTTTTCAGCAGTATTGATATAAGCATAAGAAATGGATACTTTGTACTCTTGCTCAACTTGATTTTTGATTTGATAAATTTCTTTGAGTCTATTATTTACAAAAATATTTTTATTTTTTGCTCTTCCAGATAGGAGCCATGAAAGGACAATTTGAGCATCTACAAAGACCTTTATGTTTTTGAACTGAATATTAGAAAATTCTGATAATATTGATTTGATACACTTGAAAAATAAGAACACAGACAACAACTATAGAGGACAAAGCCCTAGATTTGAGAGGGGCCACCTTGGCCTTTGAGAATATTAAATTAGAACCTTGACCTATACTATAAATAACAAAACCATAACAAGATGAAGAAGCATCACAAAATACGAATAAAGAGTTTGAGGGAGAAGGTGAGAAAGCACACCTTTCAATTTCAATATTATGTAATTTATTTAAATCTGAACAAAGAGAAGACCAGGAAACTAAAACATCAGCAGGGACCTTTTCATCCCAATCAAGACCTAATTGCCATAATTTCCTAATTAATAACCGACCTCTTAAAGTTACAGGTAAAAAGATATTTAAAGGATCAAAAACCTTGGACACAGCAGATAACAACAATCTTTTGGTATTTGCATCAGCATTTACTGAAAATTTTGCTAGTTTTAACTTATCTGTAAGAGGATTAAAAAGATATCCAAGAACCTTATCCTCCGATTCCTGATGTTGAACTATTCTACCCTCTCCTTCCATAACAGTTCTTAATTGATCATTATTAGAGTCCCAACTTCTAAGATGGAAACCACCATCTTCCATTCTTTTGTTGCATTCATAATAAAGTTCTTTTAAATGTTGTAGATCATTGCCACTAATAATTAAATTATCAACAAAAAAATTATTTAATAGAATCTGAGTACATGCATCATCCTCATAAGACTGAGCATGATGCTTAATGATATAATTGAGGATGAAAGGTGAGGATGTGAAACCAAAAACAATGGTTGAGTATCGATAAGCCTTTAATTGACCATTACTTTTCCAAAAAAAGCAAAAGCGATTGCGGTCTTCGATAGATTTTAACTTAATCTGAAGGAAGGCTTGTTTAATGTCCGCTAACATGACAAACTGATTTGATCTGAACCGGAATAAATGACCCAACAAGGAGGACATAAGATCTGGTCCAGTATAGGCTGCCTCATTTAGAGATGGTAAAGAATTAGTTTTAAGAGAACAGTTAAACACAGGCCTGACCTTTGTTGATACTTGTTCATCAGTTTTGATAACAGGTCTGTGAGGAACCCAAATATAATCTATGAGGACTCTTCAATATTTACTAGATTGAAGCATCCAGAGAGGCTTTAACTAAAAATCTTTATTTTCCTAAATTTTGCCATATTGCACTGCAAGAGCTGTATAGTTTGGTGGCAACAAAGGAGTTTTATCTTCAATCAATTAGAAGATCTAATGATATTATATTCCGTCTTTTATCTTCACTTTGAATTTTTCAATATATGTAATCAACATCCTTCAGATAATATTTATTTATCTACCTTCTTACCTAAGGACATCCTAATTTGAACATGTTTTCTAATCCTTGCTCTACCTCTGAATTACTTAGTATATGGCTTAAAGGATTAAAATAAGAATGTACGATGCATTAACCGTTGGTTAACCTGCAAAATTGATTTTTGATTTATTGAGGATTTTGATTTTGAATATGATTATGATTTTGAACAATTGATGATGGATTTGAAACTCTTATTTGATTATTGTATATAAAATTAGTAATATTTCCAAATGGAATAATAGAACCATCTCTTAACTTAAAAGCAGATCCACTCATACATTTAATCAATTCTAGTTGAGGGAAATACTCTATTAAATCAATGCCAATTAAGGCATCCAAATCGAAAAATGAGTTATTAGACTCTTTATAGCCAGAATCAGCTAATTTGTAAGATTTATTTTTTAAATTAATTAGAGCCTGATCTACGAACTTAATCTCGTAACTTAATTTAAGATCCTCATCAACCAAAAGAGGAAGGGTGAAACAAGACTGGTCCATATATACATCAAGAACAGTCTCTTTCAAAGTGCGGGTGCTAATACCTAAATAAGTTTTTATATCGTATTGAGTGCTTTGATGATTCTCTACAGATATATTGAGTTTGTCCAACACTCTTTTAGAAAGGTAGGACCTCTGCGAACCACAGTCGACTAGGCATCGAACTGAAGCTGAAACTTTACCCCTACCAATCCTTATAGTAATTGATGGCAACAAATATAAATTGTTGGTGCTTTGGTTAAAACTAAGACATACATTTGTGAGGGTGGAACTTTTCCTTTGCTTACAAAGAGCTGTAATATGACTTCTTTTATTACAAACTTGGCAACTGAAAGAAAGTTGCTCCTCAAGTCCAGGACACTGATCTGCAGTATGTTTAGTACTTGAACAATTACTGCATAGACTCATTTCATTACATCTTTTAATTCTTAAATCATAGGTTTGATAAACATTGCAATTGGTCATCACATGACCTTGGGATGAACAAAACTTACATGATTTTGAATAACCTTTGATTTTAGAAGTGGAAGAATCAATACCATGAGAAGCTTCATTTCCACTAACTTCATTAGTATGAGTTTTGAAATTTTGCAAAGCAGAATTGGAATCAGGCCTATTATTAGATTTTAAGGACTCATTCGTCCTTTGATTTTCATTATTTTTAAATTTAAAATTAGGCTTATCTGAAGTATTTACATTTTTAAATTTTGAATAAGTATTATGGGAAGGGACTTGATTGAAATTTTGACCTTTATTATGATTTGACGTTTTAACAATATTTTTTATAACTTCATTATAGCTTTCGAATATCTGATTTAAATCGGGGTAATTGGTATTCAACTTGCGAGTAATTTCCTTTACTACCACATTAGGTAATTTTGATAAAACTATGTGACTAAGTACTACTAATCCTGTAGCCTCCTCAAGATATTTGAGGTTATAACTCTCAAGTTCATATATTAATGTCCTGATATCATTTAAGTAAACCCTAGTCGCATTATATGTTGGGTCAAATACTGGTTTTAAAGATATAATCTTTTTAATAATTTCATCAATGAGAAAATTTTCATCTAAAAACTCTTTATCTAGAAGTTCAAGAGCTTTATTATAATTATTATCACTAATAGAAAGATTCTGAATTAGGGAGTACGCATATCCCTTTAATTTATTTTTTAAGCAATGAAGTTTAATGGATTCACTTAAATTTTTTTGTAAATCTAAGGAGCTCTTAAATTTTGAAATGAAGGTTTTATAAGCAAACTTATCAGTTTCATTGCCCTCAAAGAAACCACAATCTATAGCTCTAAGAACAGATTCACTTAGATGAGAGCAAGTATTTTTTTGAGGGGTTGAATTTTGTTCCCCTTTAAATTTTAATTCACTTAATTTTGATTTAATCGAGCATTGGTACTGAATCTGACTACACAACTCCTTATTATGAAACTCAGGAATGAGGGAGTCAACCTCATTATCATTATATATTTTTATTATATTTGTATCCTTTTGTTTAATATCTTTTAACAAGGACTCTACTTCCTCTATGAGATCCTTTACATAAACTGCATCTTTATCTTTATTATTATCTATAGGCCTACTCTCTATTTGACCAAGATAAATATTTACTTGTGCCTTGAGGGATGAAATGGCTTGAACTATAGGCTTAGATTTTTTATTAACTCTATCATGAAGGGCTTGTATCTCTGGGTCAGACATTTTCGCTGAAATTTGGCTAGAATGACCCAAGGACAAATGAAACCTTGAAGAAAGATGAAATAATGAAAGATAGCCTATCACCAGGCCAAATTATTTGAATTGAATTTTGAAAAGGTCTATTAGACCAAAAATAAAAGCAAAATTTGAAGTTGAAAGTGATCTAGGCCTATAATGCCTAACTTTGAAATTGAATTTTTTGAGGAAAAATGAGATATGGCTTACCACCAGGACAAATTATTTGATTTGAATTTTGAAAGGGTTTAGAAGACCACACACACACAAAAAAAACAAATTTTGAGGTTGAAAATGACCTAGGCCTAAGTTTGAGCTTGAATTTTTTAGGAAATCACTGTAATGGAAGGGTTAGGCAATGATGCATTGCTTATCTAACTCTCATACCAAATTTTGAATTAAATACACTAAGACTAACTAAACTTAGGACAAAAACGCCAATAGGCTAGTCTCGATAGGCCCACGTGGCTTCTACCGTCTATTATTTTCTTATATTAAAATAAACCTTAATTTTAAATGATTTTGCCCTAATAATACACAAATTATCGAAAACTGCTATAAGCTTCGGAGATAGTTTGATTGTAATTTGCAATTGATAGGCACGAGTTATCAAGAACTTGCAACAAATCCGTTCGTTAAGACCAATATAGATTACACAATTGACGAAAATTTAATCTAAAGCAGATTAAAGCCGTTTTCGTTTTGGCAATATTCTTACGAATTCTTACGAAAAATAAGAACGTTCTCAAAAAAATCGTTTGTTTTGTCAAATTTTAAGAAAATTTTGAGAATATTCTCACCAAACGTAAGAATATTGACAAATTCCGTAAGATTCCTATTTCGCTGTCTTACCGAAAAATTCTATTCTTACCAAAAATGTAAACAAAGGAAATGATGCCAGAAAGCAGTCATGAAATTTTTTTTCTTTTATTTTTTCTCTTTTTTTTTAAAATGGAATCAATTTAATGACTTTAAGAGTAGTGAGATTGCATCAAATATTTGCGTGATATTCACAATTTTAAAATTATCCTACGAATATTTTAAACACTAGCATGATAATGTTTTCACTACGTGTAGGACCCGTTGTATATACACTTTGCATTTTGATGAAAAGACTGTTCAATGATCACATTCTTTAGTTATTTTTAGTTTTTTGTAACAAATAGTTATCATAGTCATTATATATATATTTTATAGTTTATATATATATATATATATGCATATTATACAATTCGATTAATATATATATATATAATATATAATATTATATATATATATATTCTACCGTATCTAATATTTTCTTATGTTCAAATAAACCTTAATTTTAAATGATTTTGACCTAATAATAGCCTACACAAAATATCGAAACTGCTATAAGCTTCGGAGATAGTTTGATTGTAATTTGCAATTGATAGGCACGAGTTATCAAGAACTTGCAACAAATCCGTTCGTTAAGACCAATATAGATTACACAATTGACGAAAATTTAATCTAAAGCAGATTAAATTAATTACAAAAAAAATCTTTGAAAGATATAAGGTTTTAAAAAAGTGATATATAAGTACAATTGTGAATCTACATTAGCCTTACCTGAATTTGTTGATTTCAAAGATTTTTTTGCTCTTTGAATAAGATCTAGATAGTCCATAGATAACTCTGCCTTTTGGTTTTAGTAATCTATCACTTAAAATCTTAGTTAGGGTAAATTTGATTGGTGAGAAGGTAAAGAGAATAGAGATAGGTTGATAGTGAAAATATTTGAAAGGAAATGAAGAAATTTACCTCTATACCCTTTTACATTTTGATTATTAAATTTGATTACACAAACACGACTAAATAGTACCGCTTTTGAATTAGAAGTGAGTCCACAATTGTCGCAAGACATTGTGATTTTTTAGTGAAATTTAGTGAAAATGGATACCACATGTAGACAAAAATATAAATTCCGCTAAAACTAATAAATAAAATACTGTATATAGCAAATAGTTTATAAATCCTAAAATAAAATACTATATCCTAAAATAAAATACTAAAATAAGCAAAATAGAAGAGAAATATGTGGAAGTATATAATAGTTTTTATACCCTATCACTTAAGTATATATAATATTATTATATATATTATATATATATATACTATATATATATATATATATTTATATATATATATATATGTATATATCTTCGGAAGTTAAACCATTCCACAACTACAACTCCAGTTCGTGTTTTGTTAAATGTTGCCACTTCAAAAATGAAGGCACTAATTTTTATTAAAAAAAAGTATATTACAATATTCGACGAAAAAAGCAAATAGGTCGTATAAATCCATATTTAAAGTTAAATCAAAACTGACAGAGTTGTTACCTGTAAATCTAAAAAATTTGATAAATCCAGTAATATTTTGCGAAAACAGTATACTTGGAGCCAATGTTTACTATTAACATAAAAATAAAGCTTTCCTCCTATTTTCGTAATTTCAATTCTTTCTTACACTTTTCACAAACTTTTTTTTCTTCTATTAAACAAACCAGAGAAATACATTTACGTAATTTTAATTTTTATACTAACACTTTTCACAAACCTTTTAAACTACTATGAAACAAAATGTTGCAAGAATGCTAAAACTTTATAATCATTTTCACAACGTTGAAATAAATTTTTTAAAATAGGAACCAAAAATTATGTGGACCTCACTCTTCAGATGTTAAAAATTAATGACGTTTAGTATTTATATATAGATATTTTAATTTGAAACGGTCAAATAATGCCCAAAAGGAATATAGCCCATGTCACAACATCTAGTTCATTCCCAAATGGGTTTCCTCGATATTTGTAACAAATATCGATTTCAGGTCAGACGAATTTTTCATATTAGCTATATATATATATATATATATATATATATATATATATATATATATTATATATATATATATATATATATATATATATAATATATATTATATATATATATATTATATATATATATTATATATATATATAATATATATCGGTATAAATATATATATATATATATATTATATATATTAATTAATATATATATAAATATATATATATATATAATATATATATATATTATATATATATAGTATATATATATATATATATATATATATATATATATAATTTACTACAATTACAATAGATTGATTAGGGTAACTTAATTTACACGAAAAAAAGTTTTTTTTTCAAAAAATATTAAAGTTAATGATCATTGTGTTTATTTTCTTTAAATTGGTTTCGTTTTCTTTATTGTTTTTATGGAAAACTTTTTTCATTTCTTTAACAAATTTCTGCTTTTAGTATTAGTATTCAAACGGTCATTATGCTCGTGAAATTGTAACGATACTTATAAAAAAAAATAGAAAATATAGAGGCAGTAAGAAGAAACATGGGCCTATTGAGACTATCCCAATAAAACTAAATTAAAAAGGCCTAATTTCCCCAAAAGCTCATGCAAAATCTACACAGCACCCTAGGAATTGTCAGTAGTATACACCAAAAATAGAAACTATAGTACATGCTAACCACACTACAAACTTTAATGAGTTGATTGTAATACCGGTAGTTAAAGCATGCAGTTTTACCTTATTAACTAAACTAAAACCCAGCCAATTTGGCTTATCGTAAGATAAAAACGTTCCAAGATGTTTATCTTATAAGAAATGAATTGCTCGAGTGCACGGTAACTCAACTGTGACGACAAAAGTAGTCCACACTGGACTGGTACGACAGAGAGATGTTTGTCTTTCGATCTGTGTTTGAAGAGGCACGAATGCTGGGTCTCCTGGCGATCAGTACTGTTTGACGTCCCGACAAATGAAAACTCGATTAGGGGAAAATACCACCATCCATGCTTCCATAGTATCGTCTCTTTACGGCCTAGACAAAAGTCATCTTAAGATAATTATCGTGCATCCCTTTTATCTTAGACAAGCATCGTACCTCCCCAATTCTAATTCATTGTTTAGTTTTGGTGGGTAACCTGCAAAATGCAAATAATAATAATAATAATAATAATAATAATAATAATAATAATAATAATAATAATAATAATAATAAATAATAAATAATAATAATAATAATAATAATAATAATAATAATAATAATAATAATAATAATAATAATAATAATAATAATAATAATAATAATAATAATAATAATAATAATAATAATATAATAATAATAATAATAATAATATAATAATAATAATTAATAATAATAATAATAATAAAATAATAATAATAATAATAATAATATAATAATAATAAATCAAAATTACTTTTCTGTCCATAGTATTAATTACATAATACTTATCATTAAAAAATAGAAATTTAATATAAAAACACAATGTAATATTAGATTGTGATAAAAATAAATGCATCATAATAATAATAATAATAATAATAATAATAATAATAATAATAATAATAATAATAATAATAATAATAATAATAATAATAATAATAATAATAATATAAACATACAGTAGGTCAGATAGATAGGGAAATTATCGGTCAAGTTGCGGATATT
>JABUQX010058231.1:0-7500 GCA_015478945.1 Trachelipus rathkii | reverse complement strand
GTATTTTTTTTTTTTTTGTCGTAAATCTTTATAGGGTGTGTGAATTGCGTGTTTTAAAACTTTTCTTAATTTTGCTCAATATACTATTTTATATGTAAATACGGTCTTAGCATTTAATCATTTACGTTTTTTAGTAGGGAATTAATTTTAATCAATTTTATAACGTTTTCGTTATTTTTGCTGTGTTTTTGTCTGTTGTTTTTGATTGCTTGTGGTTGTCGTGTGCCGTGTGGTGATTGCAGACTATTGCGCAGGCGCGGGCTTCTATCGACTTTACCAACATCCGCGGCTTACTCTCTAACTCTGCATCCGTGGAATACCACCTATCTAACTCTTAACCTAACCTTTTTGCTCTTGTCTGAGACACAGATGGCTAAGAGTTCATCCTCTAACTCGTTTAATATAATCTAACTATAACTTTTTTCATAATTTCCGTCTAAAGGGTGGAGAATGTGCCTATGTAAACTTAAACACTCCTGTAACACGTCTGGAATCATGAATCTCCTAACTTCGATGTTCTTGTGGCTTAAAATCTTTCTTCCATTTACTACAAAATCTATGCTTCTGCCTACTGTTTCATCCTAACAGAAACAGATTCCACTTCTCTTTGGAATATCTTACTACTTTCTTCACGGGACTGTTATATCTTCTCATCCAAATATGAGGTCTCTATTTATGGGGGATCAATGTACACAACACTGATGTGGATCCTCTCATATCGATTTAGGTGGGGAGGAGGCCGAATCAATTTAGCATTCTCAACGATCTGGAGCAACTAATTAAAGAACCCACACACATCCCGGATCGTCCCAACCAATTCTCTTGAACACATCTGACCTATGTTTCACCACTAGTCCTTCTCTCATAAAATACACCACTTTCCTCCTATTGGTAAATATGACCACAACCTTATATCTCTAATTTAATACTTTCTCTCCAACAGCTCCATCCTGCTTTAGTTTTTTCTGGCACTTTGATTCGGCTGATTGGGGGGCCTTGCGTTGCTTCTCCGCTAACTATAATTGGAATGATGCTTTGTCTCTGGTGACTGCTTCACTTCTGCCGATAAGGTGGGGCTGTAATCGTTGACGGGATGAGCAGTTGCCATTCCTTTCTTACGACTAAATCTTTCTTCCGTCGATAATCCATGGTTCGATTCGTGCTTGGTTTCTCTGGCCATTCGAGGCTGAAGGACAGTGCGTTATCGGAAGTGGAAAATTCTCGTTCTCCTATCACTCTTGCTAATTTTTCATTCAGTAGAAATCGTTTGCAGGGATACTCTTCGACGAGCAAAGCGGGCTTTTATCAAACGAAAGTCGCTAACCTCCTTGGTTCTCCTACTGACAAATCTTTTCTGCCTCTGCCAAAAAACATCTCAACAACTCTGTAAAATCTGTTCTTTCTCCTCTTATTCGATCTTGATGCGTTCTGTAGCTAATTCTCCAACTGAAAAGGCCAACTCTCTGCGGCCCCTGTTTTCCTCTAAACTCAACCCTGGACGATTTCTGGTATTCCTCCTCCTTCTCCTCTCAGGTGTCCTATGCCTTTGCCTGTGATTACACTTGATCGGGTGCATGGGGCTCCTGAAATCTGACGAACGTTAGGAAGGGCGGGTTGGCCCGGATGGAATCCTCCCGAGTTCTTTGAGGGAGTTGTGCTTCCGTTGCTATCCCCGCCCCTCGTTCAACTATAGTCTCTATGTCTCATACTAACACTTTCCCTCAGTGTTGGAAGCACGCACATGTCCAACCCGTTCGAAAAAAGGAAAGCCGCTCTGATCCTTCCAAACTATTCGCCCTATAGCTCTGTACTTTTATTCTATCTAAGAATCTTCTGAAACTTCTCCTCAACTCTCATTTTCTGCTAGATCATCTGAAATCTCATTCACTTCTTTCGATCGCCAGTTACGGCTTTCGCGCTCGGTCTACTGGCGATTAACTTTCCATCTTTACCGATTATGGTTTTTCGCCCTTAGGAATACGGGGAGACTTTGCTGGTGGCGCTTGACACTATCCAAAGCATTTACCGGTCGTTAATGGCCACGCGTCACTGCCTCTCCAAGCTCCCGTCCTTTGGGTTTCCTCCTTCTCTTGCTTACTTATGTCTAGTTTTCTTTCAAACTCGCTACAATATCGGCTGTTGTTGATGGGGGAATTCTTCTTCCTTTTCTGTCAATAGTGGTGTTCCTCAGGGTTCTGACTTATCACCTTCTTTATTCCTACTTTTCATTAATGATCTTCTCACCGCACATCTAACTTATTCACTCTTATGCCCATTGACTCGACCCTTCTTTTCTTCAACTCATTTCATTCTGCTCCTCTTTTACTTCTAGAAATTGCCTCTCGTCTTAATCTTTCCGATTCTATTCTCGCTGATCTGGATAGAATTTCCGGGTGGGGTCGTCTGAACCTTTTGAAATTCAATTCTTTAAAAACTCAACTTCTACAAATCTCCCTCTCTAAAATACCTTCTAACTTTCCTATCTCTTTTGACGGTTCTCTCGTCTCTCCTGTTGACAATATAAACATCCTTGGCCTTAACATAAACAAAAAAATGTCTTGGAAACCTCACATCACAACGGTTGCTAGGGCGGCCTCAAAGAAACTGGGAGTTCTGTTAGACTGCGAGACTTTTTTTCCTCTTCTCAGTTACTCCAGCTATACAAGGGCCTCATCCGCCCTTGTATGGAGTACTGCTCTCATATCTGGGGGAGGCTCTGGTTTCACCCGGCTTTTGGACAGGGTCGAGTTAAAGGCCAAAAGGCTTATAAACTGTTCTGTACTTTCCAGTTCACTTGACCCTCTATCTTTGCGGCGCGATGTTGGTGCTTTATCTCTTTTCTATAGGTACCGCAGCGGCAGGTGCTCGAGGGAGCTTATCACTCGCGTACCTCCACCTTTACTTCGCCCTCGTAGAACTAGGGGTGCTGTGTCTGCACATGAGTTTTGTGTTGATGTAGGTAACTCCAGGCTAGTTCGCTGCGGTGCTTTCTTCTTTCCTGCCACATCTTGATTCTAGTGGATTCTCTTCCATCTTCCGTGTTTCCTACTGAATTTAATCTCCCCCACTTCAAAGCCTGCGTCTGTGCTCATCTGCGTAATTTGCTTTAGTTGTTGACTTCTGAGGCGTGCAACACCCCTCCTTGAATAGGGCTCTGCCCGTGAGTGGTGGTGAACAAAACTGTAAAAAAAAAAAAAAAAAAATATATTTTTATCTAGAAAGATTTATATATATTATATATATATATATATATATATATAATATATATTATATATATATATTATTATATATATATAATATAGGTACAAAGTCTAAATGAAAGAGAATGAAATACTATGATTTTGGATAATTTAACAAAAAAATTAATATTTTTTAAGGGGGTTTTTTTTTTTTTTTTTAACATTAACCTAACCTAACCTAACTTGCTAAACCTCAAGCCTAACCATAACCATACCCTAAACCTAGACCACCTAACTAATCTTACCTAATCTAAGCCTAACCTAAACTAAGTTAAACCTACCACTAACCTAACCTAACCATAACCTAACTTAATCTAACCTAACCTAACCCAATCCTAACCTAACCTAAACTGTAAATTAAAAAAGTAAATAAAATAATAAAAAAAACTAGTTAAAACTAAAAATATATATTTAAAAACGCCCTAATTTAGACATTATGCATATATATAATTATATATTATATATATATATTATATATAAGGTATATATATAGGTATCTATATATATATATAATATACTATATATATGATATAGTATATATATATATATAAATATATATATTATTATATTAGAAATATTTATTATATATATATATATGTAATATATTATATATATATATATATATATACTATTTATTTATATATATATAGTATAATATAATATAATATTATATATATTATATATTAATATATATATAATATAAATATACTATTATATATTATTATATATAAAATATATAGATTATAGCTATATATATATATACTATATAATATATATATAATATTATATATATATATATACTATATATATAAATATATATTGTATATATATATATTTTGATAAAAAAAAGTATATAATAATAATAAATAATAATAAAATAATAATAATAATCAATAATTAATAATAATACATGAGCAATTAATATAAAAAAGATAGTAATACTAATATCAATAATAATAAATAATAATACATAATAATAATAATTCGTCGTCCAAGGCCCACTTTTCCCACAGTAAATTCCCTTCCCCCGATTTCCCATTCCGCGATATTAGTGACCACACTGCCCCCCCCTCTCTCTCCACCCTCCCACTCGTACCCTCATCCCCAGCCAGACAATCTATCCCCTTCAGAAATCAGTTACCAGATGGGGGGTCGTCCGGATTGGTTTAGGATTCGAGCCAGGTGCCGGTGAATGAAAAGAATGGTGGTTGGGCATGAACAGCCTTATATCGATGCCTATGCCCGTCCAACGAGTATAAGTATATGATCATTACTTATTTAATATACGAATAGTATTATATAGTATACATACCCTATATATTATATATAGTTAATAGATATAGTAGTATATAATACATATATATTATTATAGTATTACATATATATAATATACATAGTATCACAGCTATCCATCTGTCCTTTGCTTTCCCAAACTGAGGGGTAGGGTGCTCAAAACCACGCACCGGAAAATCTGAGGGCATGGCACGGGCAGCTTCCTAGGAAAGACAAAAAATAAATAGGTAATCCGGGCTAAACACCTGCTACCACATTTTATATAATCTATATAGTATATTATATATATATAATTATATTATATTTAGAATATATATATATATAATATATATACTTATATATATATATATATATATCAATATTAAATATATATATATAATATATATATATATATATAGTATATATAATATTATATATATATTATAATATATAATATATAATATATATAATTATGATATATAATATATAATATATCATATTATATATATTTATATAATAATATATATAATATGTATGGTAATGTATATTTTATAAGTATTAATTATATAATATATTATAATAATATATATATATAATAATATATAACTTATATATATACTAATATATATAATATATATGAAAGATTTAAATTAAAAAAAAAAATTCTAGAAATGATATTAAAATACATGGCATACGAATATTTATCTACGAGAAACCTCGACCCCGAACTCATCCAATCTACTGAGTTGTTGTGGAGTAATCAAATATTTTAGCGCTATAAGCCTAATTTAAAAAAATCAAATAATTAAAAAAATTATATTCTGATAAAGATATCAAATTTTAACGTTATAAATACCTCAGAAATCAGATGGTTCAGAAAATTTATTCACAAAGATGAACCATATACATTATTATATGTAACTTCATGCCAGTGACATACAACTTAATGATATGCAATTTCTACAAGTGGAATAGTAATTAACTTCACATGAAATGTTTCCTATTAAGTTCAAGTTAATGACAGGTATCATTAAATTTTAAGTTAATTTGGGTTAATGATTAAAGCTTAAATGTAATTCCCCAAAACACAATTTTGATAACAATTAGAATACATGGATACATAATGAATATATTATATATAAAAGGAAACAAGTTTAAGATGATAAAAATTAATAATAATAATAATAATAATAATAAATAATAATAATAATATAATAATAATATAATAATAATAAGAATATAATAATAATAATAATAAAATAATTACAATAATAAATAATATAATAAATAATAATAATAATATAACACTTCCCTAAAAATACTGATTCATACTGCATAAAAATAATAACAATAATAATAATAATAAATAATAAATAATACTGTCTAATAATAATAAATAATATAAATAATAATTAAATAATAATATAATTAATAATAATAATTATTAGGAGACGACATAACTTTTTTTTTCAGGGCTCATTTACTCGGTTTCTTTTAAGAGTCTTTTTCTTTCTTTACAGCTTATTTCAAATATTTCTCATGAAGTTTCATGAAATACGGATGGGAAAAAGATATTTAGTAACTCTCTAGTATATTAAGCGACCACTAAATTATAAATAAAGTTATAAATGGAAAAAATATATCTAAAATTAATAATAAAATATGTAATAAATAAAAAAATTATATAAAGGTTTCATAAAATCATATCAACCACCTCCATAAAAGCTCTAACTACAATCTCCCAAGATATAATGTTATAAATAGCCTTAACAAACCAAGCTATCCCATAACCTAAATCAGCGTAAATCTAGCTAGCCTACCAGTAAACCTAAATCCTTATAGCTAACCTAACTAAACCAACCTACTCTATAGCCCTAACCCTACCTAAACCTAAACCCACTCAAACTAGCCTAACCTAAACCTAAACTTAAACCTACCCTAAACCTAACCTAACCTAACCTAACCTCAAACCTAACCTAAAACCTAACCTAATAATATAAAAATCTAAAAAAATAGAGATATTGAAAAAAAATATTTTCAATTAAAATTAATATACACAATAACTTTAAAATATGATTTAAAAAAATATTATATAACTTATTAATTGACAAATATTTAAACAGTGGAACAGCGAAGCGGAAATATTTATAATATATATATATATATTATATATATATATATATATATATATATATATATATATATATTTAGTATATAATATATAATAAATATATATATTATAATAATATATATTATATAATATACAATCATATATATATTATAATATATATATATATATTATATATATATATATATATATAATATATAATATATATATATTATAATATATAAATATATATATATATAATATATATATATATATATTATATATATATATATATATATATATATTATATATATATATATATATATATATATAATAATATATAATATATATATATATATATATATATATATATATATTAATATATATAATGCGCGGTATATTTTATGATCTGAACTATTATATATTTATTTATATTTTAATTATTATTTTATTATTATATTATATTTTATTATTATTTTATTATTATTATTTATTATTATTATAATATTATTATTAATGTATTTATCAGTTATTAATATTAGAATAAAATAAGATTTAATTTATTTTTATACTTTAATTACCGTCAGATTACAAACTTATCGTGCACGAACTTCCTGAAAGGAGTTTGGGGGGGGGGGCAAAATCTCAGGCCACGTGTAATGCACAACCCTAACCCTCCCATCCCCCCTCCCCTTCTCCCACTGCCATACCTGATGGGGACATTTTTTTTTGAATGAAACAAGGGCGTGAAGAAGGAGTAGCATTAGCCAAATTATACCATCAGCCATAACCAAATTTTTATTTGAGCAAGAGCCGGGAGCCGGAGCCAGAGCCTGAAGGTCGGAAGCCGGAGCCGGAGACCGGAAGCCATCTTCTCTTATT
>JABUQX010058230.1:2500-31120 GCA_015478945.1 Trachelipus rathkii | reverse complement strand
TTTTTAGATGTTAGGAGTGCAGGTGAGATCGATTATATGAAAAGCAGGAATACAAGTAGAGAACAAGACCAGAAGAAAAAAAGAAAGGAAGAAGAAGAGTTTCGCCCATCCAAACGAACAGCCGATATTGTAGCGAGCAATTTGAGAAAAGGCAAGGCTTAAACATAAGTAAGCAAAGAGAAAGGAGGAAACCCAAAAGAGGGGAGTTTGGGAGAGCAGTGACGCGTGCCATACCCGGGTAAATGCTTTGGGATATATGTCAAGCGCCACCACCGCAAGTCTCCCCGTGTTTTAATTCCCTAAAGGAAAAAAACCATAAATCTGTTAAATAGGAATAAGTTTGATTCGCCAGCAGACTCGAGCGCCGAAATCCTTATGGCGATCAGAAAGAATGGAATGAGGAGATTCCAGATGGTCTAAGTAAGCTGAGAGTTCGAGAGATATTGGTTTCAAGAAGTTTCTAAATTAGAATACAGTAGAGCTTTTAGGGCGATATTAGAAGATCAGAGCGGCTTCCATTTTCCGAAACAGGTTGGACATATGCCTGCGCTTTTCCAACCTGAGGGGAAAGTGCTAAGTATTGAGGGCATGAGAAATATAGTTGAACGATGGGCGGGGTCAGCACGGAAGCACCACCCCCTCAAAAACTCAGGGAGGAGAATGCCATCCGGGCCACCCGCCTTCCTTACGGTCATAGATTTCAGAAGCCCATGCACGCCCGATCAGAATATAATGTAATCACAAGGCAAAGACATAGAACACTAGAGAGGAGAAGGAGGAGGAAGAGAAGTGCCAGAATCGTTTCGATGAGATTAGAGGAAAAATAGTTGAGGCCGAAGGGTTGGCCTTTCAGTTGGATATTTTATCAAACAGTAAACCATGGCAGAGCGAAATAAGGAGGAAGGAAGGATGCTCAAGAAGAAAAGTTATGAGATGTTTTTGGCAAGAGGCCACAGAGATATTTCGTCAGTAGGAGAACCAAGGAGGTCAAGCGCACTTTCGTTTAATCTCCCTTCCCCGTTTTGCTCGTTGAAGAGTATCCCTGCCACGATTTCTAAATGAAAATATGCGAGAGTGATAGGAGAACGAGAATTATTTTTCACTCTCGATAAGCATCGTTTCTAGCCTGAATGGCCAAGAGAACAAGGATCTATCGAACCATGGATTTTGAGGAGAAAAAGATTTAGTAGAGAATGGAATAACCTCTTCATCCCATCAACGATTACAGCTCCACTTTGTCGCAGAAGCGAAGCCTTCAGGAGCAAGCAGTCACGTGCCCAATGTATAGTTGGCGTAGAAGCAACGCCATGCCCCCCCAATTAGCCCGATTTTAAAGTGCCAGAAAAAACGCATAGACCAGGATGGGTCATTCCAGAGAAAAGTATAAAAATAGAAAATAGTTTGTATCATATAATATAATAATATATATATATATATTTTATAATATATATTATATATATTATATAATATAATATCATAGTATATAATATAAATATATATAAATATATATTATATATATATATATATAATATATTATATATATATTTATATATAGATATATATAGTTTCTCAGATTTTCCATATAAATTTCATAGGTAAATCCTACATTTTACATATATATTTTGTTAATATCATGGATCGAATCAGCAAATTAAATGCTAATGGAAGATATTGGCTGTGATCCATTTAAAAATACACAAAGAAAAAAATAAATAAATCCTTACAGAATATTTGACCCAAATGAGATTTGATCTTCTAGAAATAAGATTTAAACTCTTAATGTTTGGATAAAAATAGTTGTTGTTTTTATTGTTACAATTTAAACTAAAAGGAAAAACTACTATCCCCACCATTCAGAAGCTCTAGAATCATTCACATCACCTGAGGAATGTGATTTAGAATCCAATAGCAAACTAACCGAAATTAGTAGAACTTATGAAATGAGCAACTTGAATATCATTACCCATATTTGAACAGAGTCCATTAAAAAAATGTAGTGTGTCTGAGAACAAACATTATTCAAAGTTAAAATTCATGAAAGCTAAAGTAGCATTGAAAAGGAAAATTGAAATTGCAACTGGTCAGTCAGTTTCATCCAGTGAAAAAGAAGATACAGACAGAAATCCTTCAGCAACTAAAGGAAAAATATAATAAAGCAGAAAAGCAGAAGTGAAAAAACTTAACTAATTCTGTCCACGTGTTTCTCCTAAAATCATGGAGTATTCAAAAGATCATGAATGAATTTAAATCGTTTCTTCCACCCAATATATTGGGGCTAGGACAAAGGCGGCAAAGATATTAGTTTAACAGATGAGCAGGCGTGTTTTCAAACACCATAAACTCACACATTAAGAAAGTTTGCCTAGAGAAACATTGCCAAAAGTAAAATCGAGTTATTATCTATCTTTCTTCGGACTATTAAAACCATGAAATTCCTTACTGAAGTATATAATCTCTCTGTGAAATCTACCGATAAAAGAGAATGGATAATTTTTTTTAAATTCTACAATAAAAAGGAGATTATCTTATATTATTGGTAAAACTTGAAAGATAATATAAATTCAGGTACTCGTAATATAAATAGCTTTCGCATTTATTTTATTAAAACAACCCATCTTGAATATTATGACAGTGGCACACATTGTGTGTGTGTGTTTGTACAATACACCAAAATGTTAAATGCATGTTGGAAAGTATTGTACATGTTTTTCAGAATAATTTATCGAATTACCTTCCTGAAGAGTGTTGTTCATCAGCATCTGAAAATTATGAAGACATACCTGATTTAAAATATATAAATCACCTATGCCCATTGCCTTGCCCTTCTCCATTGCAACCCACCCCAAGAAGCATGTTTCTTTGGCCAGTGTAACAAATGCACCCAAAAAGATGCATTCATATCTCTATTACAAGCCGCATTTGACATTTGATATTGATGAAATTCAATTCAGACAGTGGATATCAACAGACAGATCAACATTAAGAGATGCAAAAACTTTCAGGAGATGAGTTCATCCACATTTTTTATGGAAAGCTACAACATCTTTTAGAGCATGATTTCTTAGCAAAGACTCAAGCAAAATCCTTACAACAAATGAAAGATGAATTTAGTAAAAGTGAGTTCCTTGAAATTGGAGATTTTGCAGAAAATTATGCTTTCATTGTTGAAGATGCAGCACAATCATTTAATTGGAATAACAATCAAGCAACACTACATCCATTTGTTGCATATTACCATAAAGACAATGAACTAATGCCCAAAAGTTTTGTTCCTATTTCTGAATGAAACCAAAATAATGTAATTGCAGTTCATCTTTTTCAAACTCAACTGATTGAGTTTCTTAAGTCATCTCATCAAATTACCAAAATATTTTACTTTAGTGATGGTTACGGTGCAAAGCACAAAAATCGCAAAAACTTTATAAATCTATGTCACCAAAAAAACGATTTTGGAATTGATGCAGAATGGCATTTTTTTGCAACCAGCCATGGCAAAGGACCATGTGATGGTATTGGAGGAACTGTAAAACGGTTTGCAGCAAAGGGGAGCTTCCAAAGAACTGTAATGGGTAAGCTCATTTTAAATGCTTCCGATCTCTACCATTTTGCTGTTGATGTTCTACCTGCCATTGCATTTACCTTCATAACAACAGAAAACTACAGGTACGCTAAAATACATTGCATCAGGCCAGTCAATGAAGAAACTTTGCAAGTTTCCGCATATTCTTCTTCAATTGTACTAAGATTAGAAAGCTCAGTGACTACTCCACAGCGAAATATTCAAATATCACCCATGAAAGGGTATAGCTTGGCAACCCACAACTCAAATGGTATCTTGCATACATTTTGTGGGTCTATTCAGAGAACAATGAAGTCCAATAGTAATTTCTTCATCCCCATGAACCTGCATCCTCTTTTGTATATCCATCCCTATCTGATGAGATTCTGGTTTATACCAATGATATGATGATGCTTGTTAGCCCAGTTACTCAAACTGGCAGGACATACAAGCTTACAAAATAAGAAATGAAAAAGGCAGAAGAAATGTTGCACCAATAAAGTCATTTTGTACTTTAAAAATCAATTATTGCAAAATTTTGTCATATTTTAATTCTTGATATAAAAATTTTTATACTGAAGTTGATGGACCTTTTCATTACCCTTAAAATATTTTTAATGTGTTCTTTAAATGTTATCGAAAAAGATGCGTTGTATTGACCTTTTCCTGTTTTTGAATTGAACATTTTTGGAAAATTTATTACAGAGGTTAACTAAAATGCCTGTAGCACCAAAACTAAACAAATATCAAAACTGCGGTTGCTGTATATTAAGGTACATAGATATGGTCATCTCCTGTAAAAATTAAAAAAAATCAAAAGATACTCACTTTGACCTTTTTGAGGTCAAAGGTCAAACATAAGGTCATCTTTTTTATTTGACCATTTACATGAAATAGGCATATAATAAGTTTGATAGATCTCCTTTTCAGCTTTAAAATTTTTGAATGACCTCTCTATTGTGGTCTAGAAGCCAAGATACAACATGCTGACCTTTGTGCTGTATAGTTAAAAATTGACCTTTGTTCAAAATTTCATTGACCTCTATCTCAGGAACTATTTGGGATAGACAAGTGGGATAAACACCATTCAATTTCTCTCAATGAGATCAGATAAGTGTGCCAATTTTTATCAAATTTTGAAAACATGAGTGAAATTTTGTCAAAATTTTGGTAGGATTATAATGGAATGACCCATATGTCTTTTAAATAAGCTGCTGAAGAGGTCAGCGCATTTGCAAAATAAATAATAATTATAAAATTATATAATTCCATAATCATAATAGAATATTAAATTACAAGTTGATAAAGTTGCCCACCCTTGACATTTGTATTATTATAAATATGACTGATAATTGCTTAATTTTGGCCATTATTCTACAATTATCTTTTTTTTTTTTTTTTTTAAATAAATACTAATAGTTAGCTTTTACTTTGTTTTTAATTGCTTATGCAGAGTTAATTTTCTTTACTATAGTAGGGTACGTAATTAAAACTAGTTTATTAAATGTATTTACTAGACTTATGAATAAATTAAATATAATACTCCTATTATGACTTTTAGTCTTTTTTAAAAAATTTTGCGTTATAAATTTTTTATCTTTCCAGTATTGCTGGAAGGCCTCTTGTAATACTTTTTAAAAGGTTTTGGAGTATTTTCTTATTCCCTACCCACCAATAATTCTCTTTTTTATTTATATTTAATTTTAAAAAGAGAAAAAAAAATTTTTGAATTTTTTTTTTTTAAATAATTTTTTAGAGGTCCTTAAGTTATTGGTAGAATGGTAAGAACTATTGGTAAAAGTGAATCAGCTTTATAATGCTTTTAGCATGGATGAAAGATCAAAGTGAATGGGAAATGTGCAAGCTCGAAAGAGGGAGCTCCAGGACTTTCCCTCTCCTAGTGTTGAGAGAGGGAAGGAAGGAGGAGATAAAGAGAGAGGAAGAGGAGAAGAGTGTTTGAGAATTTATTGTTTCGCTGAGAATCTTAATCTCCCCAACTTCAAGCCTGCGTCTGCGCTCATCTGGCGTATTTGCGTATAGTAGTTCGAAATTCTGGAACTGAGGATGATAAACCCACTCCTATGAGAGCGCGTGCCCGTGAGTGTGAACGTGAACAACTGATAAAGAAAAAAAAAAAGAAAAAAAGAAAAAAGAGAGAGAGAGATAAGTAATATAATACTGAGGCTGAGGTTCTCTAGATTTTTCATAAAGAGATGAAGAGAAATAAAGAGATGAAGAGAGAGAGAGATAGAAGAGAGAGAAGTTATATATAGTAGAGAGGACCTGGAAATGAAAAGCGAAATTGAAATAAAAGATGAGCCTTTGGACATCAATGAAGAAGATACACAGAATAATCAACACATTAAACAAACATCTGAATTAGATAAAAGTCAGGTAAGAATAGAGAGTTAAAAAACAAGGAGTTTCTTTTGCATGTCATTCATTTAATTAGTATACAATATTTTTCTTTTTTACAGTTTTGTTTCTTTCAGTGAATGAATGTATAATGTATATTTTAAGTTAATTAGAACGTGTTTGCCTTCATATTTATAATAAGAACAAGAAAAGAGCTTATGCAGGATAGTGGTGTGGTCTAACACGTTTTATATATTGATGTACACTTTTTCTCTTAATTGTAAAATACTATTGTAAATTTGGCTACATTTGAATACCTTTCAAGATTCTTTCCCTAAATTTCTTACCTCTCTCAACATTGTTCAATTTATTTACTTAACTATTTGTTCATTTGTACTATGGCTAATTCTTTCTAATAAAACATTGTTATACAGAAGATTTCTTACCCACTCCGTTTAATCAGCCTGTACTTTGGGTATTTGATTTCAGCTCTTTTGTTTATTAGATTGGTTAAAGATATGATCTTTGTTAGTCTTGGGATATATTTTTTTCTTCCAGGCTTAACAGTTTTATGAATTATTCAATAGCATTATTCTTTCCTTCTTTTAGCATTTCCAGCTAAATCCTATCAACTTTAGCTGATTTACCCACTCTTTTTGACTTTAGTGCATTTATACGTTATAAAATCATATTCAGATCATTTCTAGTGGGAAGCAAAGTTTCTATACTTTACCTCAGAAAAACTTGCAAGCAAATGTACAGCTCTCCCTAAGACTGTGCACGTTTCTTATTATAAACATGAATTACTCATAAAATATTCAAATCTTGAAGGAGTATTTTATTGTGTTACTTCAATAAGTGTGATGCATTGATCATGGAGCCAGGAACTGAACTTGTTTATCATAGATTGTTCTTAGAGAATTGAGAGACAATTCAACAAAATTAATGTGGAATTGTCTTACCTGTTTTTCAGAATTAATGATCACTACTTTCTCTTCACCCAAGGCCTCAACTATGACTGGATCCTCTTCTACAGTTTTATCTCATTTCATATTTATCATCTCCCATCATTGGAGTAATATAATTCGTAGACTAGGTAGGGCTCTGCCCGTGAGAGGTGGTATTGACTGTAAAAAAAAAATAAAATAAAAAATTAATACTGTTGGACCCCATTATTGAAAGTTGTCTTAATTAGAAGTTCCATTACATTGTGTTATCATGCATAGTGCAGTAAAAATTTGTTTACTTTTTGTTCTAACAGAATCCCAGTACTGAAATTTCAAACTCTTCGTGTTCACAAGTGTGGTGCCAAAACACATGACTGCTATTAGTGATTTACTAATTCTAGGAATTTAGCAAAGACTATGCCATAATTAATCCAGTATTGACCACATGTGCCTAAATTTAATTTACAAAATTTTCATTTTTTCAATTTTAGCATGTCATAGTTTAGCCTTCCCGATGCTCATAGAACTTAGGATGTCATCCACCCGATCATGAGTAATGACAGGTAGAGACGTGGAACACCTGTGAAGAGGAGTAGGAGAAAAGGTACTGGAATTGTCCAGGGTGGAATTAGATGAAAAAAAAAGAGGCCAAAGAGAGGAGTGTTAGCAACAGTTAGAATGAGAAAGAGGGGGAAAGGCCGATTTGCATAAGTTATTGGAGATATTTTTGGCAAGAGGCCAGAAAATTTTATCAGTAGGATTAGTTTAGTGAAAGCACTCATAGTCTGTCGAATAATATCCCTGCAATGATTTTGGGGAGAATGAAAATTAGTAGGAATGATAGGAGAAAAAGAGTTTTTCCACGCCCAATACGCATTGTCTTAATGGTACGAGAACTAGTGCCACCGAACCATGAATTTTGGTGATTTAGTTGAAGATGGAATGAACCTGCTCATTCCTTATAATAGATTCAGTATGAAAAGAAACATTAGCTCATAGGATGTAATTTGCACCCCAGCAGCCATTTTAACTGAAACCTTATTATACCGTACTTGTTATTATTATTGAATGTTATAATTTTTTTCTTGAATAGCCTAAAGGATATTATTATTATTATTATTATTATTATTATTATTATTATTATTATTATTATTATTATTATTATTATTATTATTATTATTATTATTATTATTATTAGCCAGCCCCCTCACGAAGGTAGCCTCGATGTCGTCGAGAGGGGGCACAGACACTTAGTATATGCGAAGAGCCACTTTCATTCTTTTTGTTATATTTTGTGTCTTATTCTCTCTATTTTTATTTAAGTTCTGCTACGTCCCAACATACTGACGGCTAGCAGCCATTTTGTCCTCAGAGACGCTTTGGAGGCAGTTCTCCATACTCGTGAGGTCCAGGCGACTCCAATGAGGAATGGTTCCCTTCTGGTCCGTGCCGCATCCAGTACGCAGAGCCAATTCCCCGCTTCTCTCCCGTTTTGGGGATATCTCTATTATCTTCAAACCTGACGATGTACGAAATACGTCGAAAGGTACCATATACGCTCCAGAGTAGCGTTCGGATACAACGGACGATATCCTTGCTCATCTCCAACGTCAAAATATGGTGATGACAAATGTCTATTGGTTCCCCCCTCACAGGGAGATTCTATTACTGCCAAGCCCTCGCCTTTTACTTCCCTTCAGTGTGGCATTGCCTCCGACCAGAGTTAAACTAGGCTTTACTATGTATACGGGCGAGACTTACAGCCCCTTCCCAAGGAGGTGTTTCAAGTGTCATAAATTTGTCCACCCCCAAAAATATTGTAAATTCCCACTAACCATTTGTTCACAATGTGGGAGTTCTCTCCACGCCACTTGTAAATACCCTCCTTGTTGTCCTAACTGCAAGGGTCCACATTCCCCCTCGTCTGCCCACTGTCCCTTCTTTACTTTGGATAAGGAAACCTTAGAACAGTGTGCTTTTCACAAACTGGATCGTTGTGAGGCGACACGCCTAGCAAAGGAGTTGTCTCATCTTTCCATTTCTTTTGCTCAGGTAGCTGCGTGATCCCCTGGCAATTCACAGCACTCCCGTTTCGCACGTTTGAATTTTCCTACAGGCTTGAATTATCTTCCATGAGTCAGTCCCTTTTATTCCCCTACCTCTCCAAACTCATTCTCATGTTGTAGCGGCACGTGTCCACCTTAACCCTACCTTGACGCTGTGTTCACTTTATCTTGCTCCTAGCTGTCTATACATCAAGGCGGATCTTGTCAACCTTTTCGTGCAACTTCCACAACCCCTTCTCGTTTTGGGAGATTTTAACATATGCCATCCGCTGTGGGAAGATCGGCTCACGTCTCCGAACACTGAGTGGCTGCTTGACTGTCTGCGGCAGTTCTCTGGGATGTTTGAACACTGGCCTACCAACTCATGAACGCTTTGATATTTGTTCCTCTACTTCCGTGGATATCTCCTTTTCCATTTCCATCATAGACTCTATCTATGGGAAAGGTCATCTTTCCTCTGTGAGAGTGATCATTATCCAATTTTTATCACATCTCTCAGCTCCACCCCTTCGCAGCTCTCGTACTCGCCATGGAGATATGACCTCCCAGACTGGACTTTGTTCTGGCAGGCTACGAAAATACCTTTCATCTCCGCGCTTAACACCTTACCGATGCCTGTTTCGGTTTTAAAGTTTTTTCAGACTACTATTCTTTGTTTTTTTTTTTGTTTTTGTGCATGATACCACCACTCACGGGCAGGGCCCATTTCAGAAGGAGTGGCCAAAAAAAAAAAAAAAAATGAAAAGAAAAATTACAAAAAGAAAAACAAAAATTAAAATAAATGGAAAGTAAACCCACCCTGTCCCTTGCCTAACGCAATTCCCTCAGGTGGGCGCAAACGCGGGGCTTAAATAGAGGAAGTTGAATATTGCAGGTAAAATAGAAGAAGGCAAGGAGTTACACAAAATAGATTTATGTGACTGGAAAGGAGGCACCACCACGAGTGATCCTCGAGTGTCCAATATTCACACAATTTTCATGTGAGAACAAGGCACCTCTTGTGTTACGAGTATGACGCAGTGGTGGAGGAATTCGAGAGGTCAATTCTCTCGAGCACCTGCCATTGTAATACCTATAGAAAAGAGATAGGACACCAACTTAACATCGCAGAGAAAGAGGGTCAAGGGAGTCAGAAAGTATGGGACAGTTTATATGCCTATTAGCCTTTGATTCAACTCTATCCAAAAGGATGGTGGAACCGGATACACCTCAAATGTGAGAACTGGAATATCTGAGCAGAAGAAAAAAATACACGCAATCTGAACAGGATTCCCAGCTTCTTTGAGGCCATTTTAGCCACCGATGTGATATGAGGTCTCCAAGACAATTCCACTATTTATGATTTAGATCCCACAGACACTGATCTATCGTTGTTAAGGTAAGACATTAGAGCCGTCAAAGGGGATAGGAAAGTTGGGCGGTGTTTTAGAAAGTGATCGTATTTTTGTCTTATCTTGTATAAGATCTAACCATCTCAGCCTTGTTCCTATTTCGTTCCGTTAGGGGTTTCCCCTGTCGTTAGTTTCCTAACACGGTCTAGCCGCATTCTTGTGTGCTGTGGAGATCCCTGTACATCCACTCAAAAAAAAAAATATTATTATTAGTAGTAGTAGTAACATTGTAGTGAGATATAATGTTTAATATCCTAAAATCTTTTTAACAGAAAAAGATGTTTTTCTCAAACCTGGAAATGAAAAACGAAATTGAAATAAAAGATGAGCCTTTGGACATCAATGAAGAAGATACACTGAATAATCAACACATTAAACAAACATTTGAATTATATATAAGTCAGGTAAGAATAGGGAGTTAAAAAACAAGGAGTTTCTTTTGCATGTCATTCATTTAATTATTATATATACAATATTTTTCTTTTTTACAGTTTTGTTTCTTTCAGTGAATGAATGTATAATGTATATTTTATATTAATTAGAACGTGTTTGCCTTCATATTTATAATAAGAACAAGAAAAGAGCTTATGCAGGATAGTGGTGTGGTCTAACACTTTTTTTTATATATTGATGTTCACTTTTTCTCTTAATTGTAAAATACTATTGTAAATTTGACTACATTTGAATATCTTTCAAGATTCTTTCCCTAAATTTCTTACCTCTCTCAACATTGTTCAATTTACTTACTTAACTATTTGTTCATTAGTACTATGGCTAATTCTTTCTAATAAAACATTGTTATACAGAAGATTTCTTACGCACTTCGTTTAATAAGCCTGTACTTTGGGTATTTGATTTCAACTCTTTTGTTTCTTAGATTGGTTAAAGATATGATCTTTATAGTCCTGGGATATATTTTTCTTCTTCCAGGTTTAACAGTTTTATGAATTATTCGATCGCATTATTCTTTCCTTCTTTTAGCATTTCCAGCTAAATCCTATCAACTTTAACTGATTTACCCGCTCTTTTTGACTTTAGTGCATTTATACGTTATAAAATCATATTCAGATCATTTCTAGTGGGGAGCAGAGTTTCTATACTCTACCTCAGAAAAACTTGCAAGCAAATGTACAGCTCTCCCTAAGACTGTGCCCGTTTCTTTTACTTTCTTATTATAAACATGAATTGCTCATAAAATATTCAAATCTTGAGGGAGTATTTTATTGTGTTACTTCAATAAGTGTGATGCATTGATCCTGGAGCCAGGAACTGAACTTGTTTATCATAGATTATTCCTAGAGAATTGAGAGACAATTCAACAAAATTCTATGGATTGTCTTGCCTGTTTTTCAGTATTAATGATCACTACTTTCTCTTCACCCAAGGTCTCAACTATGATTGGATCCTCTACTCCAGTTTTATCTCATTTCATGTTTATCATCTCCCATCATTGGAGTAATATAATTCGTAGACTAGATAGGGCTCTGCCCGTGAGAGGTGGTGTTGACTGTAAAAAAAATAAAATAAAAAATTATTATTGTTGGACCCCATTATTGAAAGTTTGGCTTAATTAGAAGTTCCATTACATTGTGTTATCATGCATAATGCAGTAAAAATTTGTTTACTTTCTGTTCTAACAGAATCCCAGTACTGAAATTTCAAACTCTTCGTGTTCACAAGTGTGGTGCCAAAACACATGACTATTATTATTGATTTACTAAGTCTAGGAATTTAGCAAAGACTATGCCATAATTAATCCAGTATTGACAACATGTGCCTAAATTTAATTTACAAAATTTTCATTTTTCCAATTTTAGCATGTCATAGTTTAGCCTTCCTGATGTTCATAGAACTTAGGATCTCATCCACCCGATCATGAGTAATGACAGGTAGAGGCATGGGACACCTGTGAAGAGAAGTAGGAGGAAGGGTGCCGGAATTGTCCAGGATGGAATTAGATGAAAAAAAGAGGAGAAAGAGAGGAGTGTTAGCAACAGTTAGAATGAGAAAGAAGGAGAAAGGCAGATTTACAGAAGTTATTGGAGATGTTTTTGGCAAAAGTTCAGAAAATTTTATCAGTAGGAGAACCAAAAAAGTCAGCGCACTTCCTTTTAGTGAAAGCACCCATAGTCTGTCGAATAATATCCCTGCAATGATTTTGGGGAGAATGAAAATTATTAGGAAGATAGCGAGAAAAAGAGTTTTTCCACGCCCAATACGCATTGTCTTAATGGTACGAGAACTAGTGCCATCGAACCATGAATTTTAGTGATTTAGTTGAAGATGGAATGAACCTGCTCATTCCTTATAATAGATTCAGTATGAAAAGAAACATTAGCTCATAGGATGTAATTTGCACCCCAGCAGCCATTTTAACTGAAACCTTATTATACCGTACTTGTTATTATTATTGAATGTTATAATTTTTTCTTGAATAGCCTAAAGGATATTATTATTATTATTATTATTATTATTATTATTATTATTATTATTATTATTATTATTATTATTATTATTATTATTATTATTATTATTATTATTATTATTTTTTATTACCATTTATCATTTTTTTTTGTCATTGCTCTTTTGGCGGGATACATTCAAACCCGATAATACTTTGTATATGCGAAGAGCCACTTTCGTTTTTTTGTTATATTTTGTGTCTTATCCTCTCTATTTTTATTTAAGTTCTGCCACATCCCAACCTACTGACGGCTAGCAGCCATCTTGTTCTCAGAGACGCTTTGGAGGCAGTTCTCCATACTCGTGAGGTCCAGGCGACCAATGAGGAATGGTTCCCTTCTGGTTCGTGCCGCCTCCAGTACGCAGAGCCAATTACTGGCTTCTCTCCCGTTTTAGAGATATCGCTATTATCTCCAAACCTGACGATGTGCGTAATACTTCGAAAGGTACCATATACGCTCCAGAGTAGCTTTCGGATACAACGGACGATATCCTTGCTCATCTCCAACGTCAAAATATGGCGATGACAAATGTCTATTGGTTCCCCCCTCACAGGGAGATTCTATTACTGCCAAGCCCTCGCCTCTTACTTCCCTTCAGTGTGCCATTGCCTCCGACCAGAGTTAAACTAGGCTTTACTGTGCACACGGTCCGGACTTACATTCCCTTTCCGAGGAGGTGTTTCAAGTGTCATAAATTTGGCCACCCCCAAAAATACTGTCGATCCCCACTAACCATTTGTTCACAATGTGGGAGTTCTCTCCACACCACTTGTAATAACCCTCCTTGTTGTCCTAACTGCAAGGGTCCACATTCCGCCTCGTCTTTCCACTGTCCCTTCTTTACTTTGGAGAAGGAAACCTTAGAACAGTGTGCTTTTCACAAACTGGATCGTCGTGAGGCGACACGCCTAGCAAAGGAGTTGTCTCATCTTTCCATTTCTTTTGCTCAGGTAGCTGCGTGATCCCCTGGCAATTCACCCCACTCCCGTTTCGCACGTTCGAATAGTCCTACATGCTTGAATTATCTTCTATGAGTCAGTCCCTTTTACTCCCCTACCTCTCCAAACTCACTCTCATGCTGTTGCGGCATGTGTCCACCTTAACCCTACCTTGACTTTGTGTTCACTATCTTGCTCCTAGCTGTCTATACATCAAGGCGAATCTTGTCAACCTTTTCGTGCAACTTCCACAACCCCTTCTCGTTTTGTGAGATTTTAACATATGCCATCCGCTATGGGGAGATCGGCTCACGTCTCCGAACGCTGAGTGGCTGCTTGACTGTCTGCGGCAGTTCTCTGGGATGTTTGAACACTGGCCTACCAACTCATGAACGCTTAACATTTGTTCCTCTACTTCCGTGGATCTCCTTTTCCATTTCCATCATAGACTCTATCTATGGGAAAGGTCATCTTTTCTCTGTGAGAGTGACCATTATCCAATTTTTATCACATCTCTCAGCTCCACCCCTTCACAGCTCTCGTACTCGCCATGGAGATATAACCTCCCAGACTGAACTTTGTTCTGGCAGGCAACGAAAATGCCTTTCCTCCCCACGCTTAACACCTTACCGACGCCTGTTGCGGCTTTCAAGTTTTTCCAGACTACTTTTTTTTTTTTTTTTTTTTTTTTTTTTTTTCCCATGATAACACCACTCATGGGCAGGGCCCTTTTCAAAAGGAGGGGCCAAAAAAATAAATAAATAAATAGAAAAAATTACAAAAATAAATGGAAAGTAAACCCACCCTGTCCCTTGCCTAACGCAATTCCCTCAGGTGGGCGCAGACGCGGGACTTAAATAGAGGAAGATTGAATATTGCATGGAAAATAGAAGGCAAGGAGTTCCACAAAACAGATGTGACTGGAAAGAAGAAGGCACCACAACGAGTGATCCTTGAGTGTCCAATATTCACACAATTTTCATGTGAGAACAAGGCACCTCTTGTGTTACGAGGGCGACGCAGTGGTGGAGGAATGCGAGAGGTCAATTCTCTCGCGTACCTGCCGTTGAAAAGAGATAGGGCACCAACGTCACATCGCAAAGAAAGAGGGTCAAGGGAGTCAGAAAGTATGGGACAGTATGTATGCCTCTTAGCCTTTGATTTAACTCTATCCAAAAGGAGGGTGGAACCGGATCCACCCCAAATGTGAGAACTGGAATATCTGAGCAGAAAAAAACAATACACGCAATTTGAACAGGATTCCCAGCTTCTTTGAGGCCATTTTAGCAACCGATGTGATATGAGGTCTCCAAGACAATTCACTATTTAGTTTAGTCCAAGAATGTTTATGTTTACAGGTAAGACATTAGCGCCGTCAAAGGGGATTGGAAAGTTGGGAGGTGTTTTAGAAAGGGGAGATATGAAGAAGTTTGAGTTTTCAAAGAGTTGAATTTCACAAGATTGCGGTTATCCCACTGAGAAATCCCGACCAGATCGGCAAGAATTGAATCAGTCAGCTGTAGACGAGAGCCAACTCTAGTTACAAACGAGGGAGCACAATTGAAATGAGTGGAAGAATGGAGAGTTGAGTCATCGGCATAAGAGTGAACAGAGTTAGAAGTGCAGCTAAGAAGATCGTTGATGAAAAGTAGGAATAAAGTTGGAGATAAAACAGAACCCTGAGGAACACCACAATTAATAAGAAAGGAGGAAGAGGTTGCTCCATCAACAAGAGCTGCTACGTTGTGGTGGTCTTGGAAGTGTGCGCAGGCCATTCGAAAAAAATGAAAACTTTGTTTATCGTACAAACTGTTACCATCCAGTCAAATCTGATCTTATTCAAGTCCGCTGCTGCTCAATCTCGTCGGATTAGCAGAAGGTCCAGGAGACAATACTTTCGTACTTGCGTCTCTACCGTCGACTCATCCACCCCTTTGTTTTCCGCTTATAAGGTTGTTCGGAAAATCTCCCGCAAGCACAGCCCTGACATGTCGAACGTGGTCAGCGCACCGGGAGCGGTTGCAGACGAATTGGGGTACCATTTTGCAACTTGCTCCAGTCCAGTATGTCTAGATACTAGATGCAAGGAACCATTTCGTTCTGATCACCTGTTGATACGTCCTCCGAACTTCTCGACCCAATGGTGATGACCCTCCTTATAACCTTTTTACGGAGGTGGAATTCCGGGAGGCCCTTGGGGCTTGTAAGGATGGAATGCTGGGGTCGGATGGCGTCTTACCAGATGATGCGCCACCTCCACCCTTCCGCCTCAGCTTTTCTTCTCACCTTGTACAACCGCATCAGGGTGGAGAATATTTTTCCACCCGTTTGGCAAACAGCGCACATCGTCCCCATTCCCAAACCCGGAAAAGTCCCGAATTTGACGGCATGCCACACATGCAAACGGGTGGAAAAAATGGTTCCCAGCCGCCTTCTCCTGACTCTGGAAAAAAATCCGGGCCTTCTCTCCTCTCCATTTTGGTTTTAGGAAGCACCGCTCTACTCTCGAGCCGCTTCTTCACTTAGATCATGACATTCGAGAAGCCTTTTCAAACAACAAACAAGTCTTGGCGGTTTTCTTTGACCTTGAGAAGGCTTATGATTCCACATGGAGATTGGAGATCCTCCAAAGAGTTCATTCCTTGGGCCTACGGGGTCCTTTTTCTCCAGAACCTGATGACCAGCAGATCCTTTCAGGTATGGTGCAACTCTGTATTCTCTAGAGTATTTTTCTTGGAAGAGGGTGTGAAAGCAGGGTAGTTTCCTCATTGTGTTCCTCTTCGCGCTGGGATTCAATGATGTGCTGTTTAGTATCTCCTCCCCAGTCCAATGCTCCCTTTATGTGGATGACCTGGCAATCTACGTCACTAGAGCCAGGCTCTCATACATGGTGCGCCATTTGCTACTGACTATTGATAAACTGTCCACTTGGTGCGATACGAGATGTCTTTTGTTCTCTACGCAAAAAACTAGGGTGGTTCTTTTCCGCTGGATAAATCGACGGGGTGGTCGGGAATAGCCTCCCCCATCGTTGGTTCTTTACGGCTCCCCCGGTACATTTGAACCGCAGGTTAGATTTTTGAGCATGATTTTTGATGGGCGATTGTCATATCTTCCCCATATCCAGCAACTGAAAACCAACTGCCACCGACCACTGAATCTTCTTCGTCACCTCACTTCTACCACCTGGGGCGTTGACAGAGAGATTTATTTAGCTTATGCTTTATATCGCCATGGTTGAGATCAAGGTTGGACTATGGATGTGCCATATATGGCCAGACCTCGCATTTACTTACTCATCCTAGACGCCATTCAAAATGTGGTTCTCCATATTGGGACGGGTGCTTTACGTTCTTCACCTAATTAGAGCCTGGAGATGGAGGCTGGCGTTATGCCTCTGTCTCTGAGAATTGAACACCTCATGTGTTCCCTGTAAGTCCGACTACTAACTCCTACACCCTTAGTTCTGATTTCCATCCTTGATAGGGTGGTATTTCGCCCTCCACTTTGGCCGTTTGCATCTGTAGTGGCAGATGCATTTGAATATCTCCGGATTTCACTTGAAGCTGTTTTGCCTTACTCTTATGATCATTACACCGATTCATGGTTACATCCAACCCCAGGTATGCGGAAAGGTGTTGTCATTGTCTAAGTATGATCACCCTTACCTCAATGCCGTCTTCTCCTCCCACCAGACTAGTCATGCAGCCTCGATAGCTGTCTTTACTGATGGCTCCAAGACTAACGATGGTGTGGGAGCATCGGCTGTATTTTCTGATCGCACTTTGTCACTTTGTCCCATACTGGTGACACTGCTTCTTGCCATTTCTAGGGTTCTCATTCTTGACGGAGCTGACCACGTCACCTTCTTTTCCGACTCTCAGAGCGCCCTTCTCGCAATCACCAATGGTCGCCTAGGAATCCCATGGTTTCCATCATGCAACATTTCTTGTGCAGACTCCATGCCCGTCGGGAAGTTTTGCAGTTCTGTAGGGTTCCCTTTCACGTGGGGTTGCAAGTATTGAGCGCGCTGATGAGGCAGCAGTTAAGGCTGCGGTCTCCCGTAAATCCTGAAACGCGTACTCCCCTCGGGATATCCATATAGGACTTCTTCCCGCAAACGACTACTTCGCCCCCATCCAAAGTGGCTTCCGGTCCTGCTGGCAAAATGTTGGAGTGAGGATCTTCGGGGTGCTAAACTCCGCTTAGTGAAGCCCCTCCTGAATAGTTTAGTTGGTCTCTTCCGATTCGCCTGTGCAGGGCTTGTAGCGGTACACCTTTTTCACTTTTTTTACACTTTTTTTAGCTTAGCCATTTTTTTTCACTTTTATAAGCAATTTTACACTTTTCTTCACTTTTCTTCACTTTTTTTGGGGCAAGTAGGTTACTTGGAGATATCTTTTTCTTCTGATTTACCTGTGACTGAATTAAAAATGTGGTTTAACTACAAAACAGTTTATTGAACTCAAGAACTGGAAAACATAGGTTAAATAATTTGTTTAAATTTTTAATTTTTCAGGTTGTTTTAAAATAATTTTAAAAATAATTGCATAAAAAGTTTCTTTGAAATTTGAAATTTGGAACAATGGAAGCTGTGAAGAAGTTTTTTCTTACATATGTAACTAAGCATAGGCCCAACCTGATGAAAAGACCTGGATATCAGAAAATTGTGAGGTTGTTTAAAAAAAACTACCATTAAAGCCAAGCTTAACTTTGTTATATCTAGCGCACATATCTTTACGAGTGTCACAGGCTTCTTCCAAAAAGAAGAACCATTAATTCATCTCTTGCATTCTGTTTTGTCATTGGTTATGAAACTGTTGGGAAGGATTTTGCAAGTGAAATTCTTAAGATCTTGATTTAAAAAAAATTGATGCTGCTTTTTTTTATACTGAACATTTACTGCCATTGAAGAAATCCAGTTTTCTGATGAGGTATTTTAAGAAACTTGGAAATCTTCTCAAAAAGATAAAAATATTTTCCTTTCTGCAAGCACAAAAACATTTTGTTGAAATTAAAAATTACATCCAATCTATTAACAATCTGTGTCGAGCTCTCTGTTGAAAAATTTACATGTCTATCCCCTAATGAGAGATTTTTCCCAAAGGAAAGCTTGCCAAAGATAGTTGAGATTGCTAGGGTCATGCCATGGAAAATCCATACAGACATACTCTTAGATGAGTGGAAACTAATACAATGGAAAAAGCTGAACCAGAGTCCAAAAAAAAATCTATAGATCTGTTTTGTGCTCAATTTTTTTTAAATAAAACCGATTCGATACTTCCTTCAAGATTTCCAGTAGTTGAAAGAGTAGTAAAAGCTTTCACTGTCACTGTGTCACATGGTAATGCAGATGTGGAAAGAGTATTTTTCACATCCAGCCAGAACTCTTACAAGTACCAGGTCATCTATGTCAGAGAGAACTTTAATGCTTTAATCCACGTTAAAAGTGCTCTTAAATGGATGATAACGAAAACCGTTAGCCTTATTTCTCTAACTTTCCAGAGGGCTCGCTTTCCATGGGACCATTTAGCATATAAACAATTACATTGCTTACTTGGATAGAGAAGAGAAAAAGGACGTACGCGCCAGCAAAGGCTGAACAAGACCAAAAAAAATTGCTGAAGAGGAAAACAAAAAACAAAATTGAACCAAAAAAGAAACATTTCTGATGAATGAACAAATGCTGAAGAAGCTACGAAAAGGAGAGGCAGAGCAAAGTGGAAGTGCAGGCAAACTGTTATTGGAAGCTAATGAAAGATTGAAGAGAGCCTTTAAAGAAAAAAGATTTTAGTGAAGCAAGCTTAGCCCAAGCGATGCTGGAAGGTGTCAATAATGTTCAGAAAGAGGCATCTGAAAAAAGATGTTTAGTGGGAAAATTTCAGCCCCCCCCGCCCCCCCCCCCCCCCCCCCCCCCCCCCCCCCCTGAATTTAGCAAGAAATTCTATTACCCTTAAGCTTATCATGATATCGTCAGAATACTGGTAACCAAAAACAGTAAGTACCGACAATTATATTAGTATTCCATTTTCTATACATTATGACTTTTAAAACTAACATTCATTTATTATTATCTTTCATCTCCAGTTATTTATATTTAAACCTACTTCATAGTTCTTAGCATCCCAAATATTAAGTAAATAGCATGTTGTTATATAAATTAAGTTAAGTTAATTGGATTTTAGTAATGGAAATTGTAAAATTCTTTCACTTACACTCTTTATATGTAATTTTTGTTCAGCATTTCAGTCATTTTTTTTCACTTTTTTCGGCATTTCAGTCATTTTTTTTCACTTTTTTTCAAAATTTTATACACTTTTTTTCACTTTTTTTGATAAGAAACTCGCTACAAGCCCTGCCTGTGCCAACGACGGGAGATGACACTGACACGACTCGGAATTGGCTACACTCACTTAACACATGGGTACCTGATGTTAAGGGATCCTCCCTCCTCTTGTCCGTTTTGCCGGGTCCATTTGCCTCTCTATCCACCATCTCTTGATTTCCTGCTACCATTCCCTATAGAAATCGATTTTCCTTCATTCTTGCTGAATCTCCACTCTTTCGTTGACGCGCTTTTTTGCTTTCTTGCGAGAACTGGATTTATTTCATCAGTTGTAATTTGTTTGCATTGACATTCCATTTCGTTATGTCTAGGTGCAGACCCTAGTGTTATTTTCACTAGTATTGCCGCTTCACTGTGAGTAGTGTCTGCCCCTGTACAGGAACTCAAAAAAAAAATATTATTATTAAAAATCAGGGATGGCACGAAAAAATCAATTGATATAAATCAACTGATTTTTTTCACTTGAGAATTTTTTTTTTTTTTTTCACTTGATTTTTTTTTATAAAAACATGATTTTTTGATTTTTTATATATTTAAATTTTTTTGTTTATTTAAGTGACTTAACTTCAATAGAAATAAAAAATTAAAATTAATTTTTTAATATATTTTTTCAAATTTCAAAAACTATTGGCATTGTAACCCGTAGTAAGTCCGTAACACACTTTAGTGTTGCTGTTTCATTGTCATAGAGACATAGACTATAGGCCCTATTTTAAGTTTTTGAACCTAGAGCTTCGGCCTAGGGTTAAAAATTGGAAATTAATGCCAGATGTGGACTAATTATATATATTGTTTTTGTATAATGTCGTATAATAGATATGTTAGGCCAGTATTTGAATATTGTCTACAATTTTAGCCCCCTTATTTAAGAAAAGACTAGCAGGAGTTTGCTGTAAGACTCTATGATATGTAGTCTCATATAGGCCCATCTGCCAGCTCCACGCGCCTAGGCTCTATTTTTATGAATGTTTATAGCTAACCAAAGTAAATTTAGTATAAACACAATTTTTTTTATTCCAAAAATTTTCTCATTGATTTTCATTTTAGATTTATAATTGAATGAATAAAATTCAATTGAATTACTTAAAAAAAATAATACTTATATTGAACTTAAAAAAAAGTTTGTTTGTAAATTATATTTCGCCTGACTGTCACGAAACTGAAAAAAATTCCAAAAAATCAAAAATTGATTTTTTTCAAAAAAAAAAAAAAAAAAAAATCGCCAACCCTGATTATTATTATTATTATTATTATATTATTATTATTATTATTATTATTATTATTATTATTATTAAACCAATGTTTTTCCTATAGAATTTTGTGTGTCTGAAAACTTTTGCTCTCAGTTTTAATGAAGAAATGAAAAAAGGTTTAAAGGCAAATTTGAATCGGGATTAAGAGGAATTATTTGCCCAATTTGTTGCGTCAAAGTCTTCCTTGGTCGGCTCAAGAAAATTCAGTGATAAGAATTACAAGTAAATTTTTTAATTTTTAAAATTATCATTTCATATTTATTCATTGGTGCATTCACTGGACAAATCATACCAAATTAATGAAATTTGGGTATTACAAACCTCAATTGATTGTTTTTTTAGCAGAAAACTCAATTCCCTAAATATTAGGTTCCAATGTTGAGTAGGGGCTGCAAAACAGCCCCCTCAATTTTGGGGGTTCCGGGATACTCCCTTCTTTCAAAGACCCCTATCTTTGGTTCTACTTAATGCAGAATAAAAATTTAAATTGCATTTTAAAGGAAATTTATAGATCTATGAACAGACAAACAAAAAATCCTGTACAATAATTTTTAAAAAAGTGTTGTAGGTGTTAAAATAGTATGATAGGAGCCAAATCCCCCCTTTGTTGATAAATTTTTTTTAAAAAGCGAGTATCCAAATTTTAACCTGAGACTTTTTTTTAACATATACAAACATAAAGAGTTAGCTTTTTCTATTGGAGGTACCAGCTTTTTGGGCTTAAAAAAAAAAGGAGTTTCTATGTACAATTGAGAATTTCATGAAATAATTTATAATTTTATTAAAATTAATTTATTATTTAAAACTTTAAAATATATATATAATATATCTATATAAATATGTATACATAAATATCCAAACCTATAAGATGCATATATATATATATAATATATATATATATATATATATATATATATTATATATAAATATATATTATATTTATATTATATATATATATATATAATAAATATATATTATTAATATATTATATATATATATATATATATTTACTTATTTATTCAGTGGTTGGATTACAGTTTAATAGTAAAACTCAGGCTTAATACTTTAATTAGTCAAAAGCAATGGAAAAATAAGATCGTGGGAATTTATCATGAAATTGAAGAAAGGGGTAAATGAGAGAATAAATGAAAGTACGTCGAGATGGTTTGGTCATATGGGAAAGGATGAATGACAGTCGGATTGGTTAAAGTGGAGTGATAATGGTGAGTGTGTTGGGATAGACCGGCTGGAGATGAGAAAAAGTGGATTGGAAGTCAGTAAACGAATATCGAAGGAGAAAAATGTGAGTTTGGCAGAGGCGAGAATAAAGGTGCATAATAGGAGTGAATGGCGGGGTTTTGTATGGGGGCATGGTTGTGGCCCACCTGGGCCAGGGGATGAACCCTTACATTGACGATTTACCATAGTGAGGGTCCGTCGCGGTCCCATGATGCTCTAGGGTGGATTTTCTGTCTGTGACGAGCTCTCACTAATTAATGGTCAGAGGGGGCGGTAAGGCTGGGCTTTCTTTTCGGACGTTGTCATTTTTTTGCCTACTGCTTTTCTTTTCCGAGCGCACAGCACCTTACCCCAATCTTGGGGCAAAGAGGAAGGGGAAGAAAGAAGAAAGAATAAAAATTGTTAATGAAACATGCAAAAAAAAATACAGGTTTTCCCCTTAGTATAATTTTAATTAAATTAAATAAGTTCGTACAATAGTTATGTTAGATAATTCTTATAATTGTTACAGTTTCACATCCTTAATTACTCAAGTTTAATCTGTTTTAAGTTGATATTTGTTAATTTTAAATTGAACCCAGAAATATATTTATTAATCATGCATAACAATTTTGAATCTTTCAATTTAGTTTCATTTATCAAATGTATTTCCATTTTATTGTAGATCTTATTGAGGGATTATAAAAAGCCTGGTAAAAAGGATTCTTTAAGGAGTGGACCCCAGAAGTCTAGAAGAGCAACGGGCAAGATTGGAAATGAAAATTCAAAAAATTTAACTTGTAGTTTTTGTGGTTTTAGATTTCGATACAAAACTGAGTTAAAAACTCACTTAAGATCACATAATGAAAGAAAGTTTAAATGTTCCAACTGCAACTTTGAAAGTAATTGGAAGAAATCTTTGAAAAGACACCTGCTTACACATGGTAATATAAAATTATTTAAATGTTCTGAGTGCAACTATAAATGTAATGATAAAAGTAACCTAAAAAAGCATATGTTAATTCACGCAAATTTTAAATTATTTAAATGCTCTGAGTGCAGCTATGAAAGTAATCTTAAAAGTAGCTTAAAAATACATATGCTTAGTCATGAAAATTTAAAATTATTTAAATGTTCTGAATGCACCTATGAATGTAATAGAAAAGATAACCTAAAACAGCATCTGTTAGCTCACGCAAACTTTAAATTATTTAAATGTACCGAGTGCAACTATGAATGTAATCATAAAAGTAGCTTAAAAAAGCACATGCTTAGGCATGACAATTTAAAATTGTTTAAATGTTCAGAGTGCAACTATGAATGTAATGAGAATGGTAGCCTAAAAAGGCATATGCTAATTCATACAAATTTTAAATTATTTAAATGTTCCGAGTGCAACTATGAATGTAATCATAAAAATAGCTTAAAAACACACATGATTAGGCATGTGAACAAATTATTTAAATGTTCTAAGTGCAACTATGAAAGTAATTGGAAAAATGACCTAAAACACCACCTGTCAACTCATGCAAACTTTGAATTATTTAAATGTTCCCAGTGCCACTATAAAAGTAATAGGAAAAATAACCTAAAACAGCACCTGTTAGCTCATGCAAACTTTAAATTATTTAAATGTTCCAAGTGCAACTATAAAAGTAATAGGAAAAATAACCTAAAACAGCACATGTTGTTAGCTCATGCAAACTTTAAGTTATTTAAATGTTCAGAGTGCAACTATGAATGTAATCTTAAACGTAGCTTGAAAATACACATACTTAGGCATGCAAACTTTAAATTATTTAAATGTTCTGAGTGCAACTATGAATGTAATAGAAAAGATCATCTAAAACGGCACCTGTTATCTCATGCAAACTTTAAATTATTTAAATGTTCAGAGTGCAACTATGAATGTAATTTTAAAAGTAGCTTAAAAACACACATGCTTAGGCATGCTTAGGCTGAACTTCTACCTGAAAAGAAAAACAAATCAGAGTTTTGGAAATATGTAACTTTAAAAGAAAGAAATAAATGCTAATGACCATATGGAATACAAATTCAGAGAAAAATATAGCCAAATAAATAGAAAAAGAATAATTTGTCAAAAACAGGCCATTCTAAATTATAATAAAGAAAGAAAGGAAGATGGGGAAAAAAGAAAAACGAGGCTACCCTTCCAACGAATGAAGATTTAAGAAAAATTAAAGAGAGGGCTAGAAATATAGTAGAGAATGAATTGCAGCTTAACACGGAAGTAATTGATAAAATAAAACGTCAAAAGAATCATTATACTCTACAAAGAGTAAAAAATGTGAAAAAAGAACACGTGGGGAGTAAGAAAAAGAGTACGGATAGAAATTACAAAAAAGAGAGAAATGAAAAGGAAAAACTGGGATGAAGTGATGCTTCTCAACATTAGTAGCCACCAGTCGGTGGAAGAAGATCAAAAAGAGAATCAAGAGGAAGGAGAAAGAATGATAGAAGGGAATCTATTCGAAGAACCAATAGGTGAACCAAAAGACATCTCAAACAATGAATGCGAAGATTCAATACAAAATCTTTCAAACATTAGTAACCACGACGAAGATAATGATAGAAATGAGGGAACAGCATATAAAAGAGAATAAATAGATATGTTGCAAAAAATTGCCCATTTCAGAGAGGAAGATCTATTGGTAAGGTTTGTTGAATGGCAAAAAATAAAGATACACAACTGGTATTGAACAAGCAGATAGGGTTAGCCAATAGAGCATTAGCTAGAATATTGCCACTTGATTGTGACATTACAGAGTTAAATAGACATTAGTATGCAACGGGAAGAGCCATAGCAGATGTTATGGATACTGCATTAGTTAAATAGACAAAAAAGAAAAGGAATTATTAAAAAACCACCTTGGAAATTTAGATTAGAAAAAGAGGTCCAAAAAATAAGAGGAGAAATCTCAATATTAACAGCTTATCAAAGAAACGAATTAAGTGGAAATTACTAAGAGGCAAGCAGAAAATATGATTAGAAGAGAAAGTAATTCAAGGCAACAAAATGGTACATGCCATTGCTAGGAGAAAACTAAATCTGGCAGCTAAGAGTAAAAAACTGCGAAGATATGAAAGAAATGAGCCTGCGAAGATATGAAAAAATTAACAGAATGTCTAATCAAAACCAAGGAAGCTTATATAGAGAACTGAAAGATGACAATATATTAGCAAAAAACCCACCAAAAAGGAGGAAATAGAGCAATTTTGGAAGAATATCTATGAGGACAATAGAGAGCGTAATGTTCAAGCAGATTGGAAAAACGAAATTGTTAACAGCCAAATAATAAACAACATAGATAGAATGAGGTTTCCACCTATATTGAAGAAGGAAGTAAGGCAAGTCATAAAAAAGTTTGGTAATTGGAAAGCCGCAGGACCTGACAAAGTTCATAATGTATGGCTAAAGAAAATTACAACCCTAATGGAACTACTTGTGAAATGCTTAAACAGATTATTGGAAGGAGAGGGACCCCTTCCAGAATGGCTAGCGACTGGAGATACAATCTTGATCCCAAAATCAATGGAAACTAAAAATCATCTAAATAGGCCGATAACGTGCCTTCCTGCTGTATATAAAACAATAACTGGGGTAATTTCAAACAGTATATGAGCATGCAGAGACCAACAACATAATAAATGAAGAACAAAAAGGTTGTGTTAGAAATGGTACTAAAGATCAATGGAAATTTAGATTAGAGACCGAGATATTAAAAGTAATAACAAATTTAACAGCCTTTCAAGGAAACGAATTAAGATCAGATATTACTGAGAGACAAGAACAGTAAAGAGTAAATCAAGGCAACAGAATAGTGCATGCCTTTGTGTGGAGAAAATTAAATCTGGCATCAAATAGCAAAATACTAAGAAAGTATGAAAAAGGATAAAGGAAAAACAATGTTAAATAAAGATTCAGGAAGGTTTTATAGAGAATTAAGAGATGTTATCATCGTAGTTAAAGATCCAACAAACGAGGAAGAAATGGAGCGATTCTGGAAAAATATTTATGAAGATGATAGAGAGCACAGTAATCAAACATGGGTAGATAGATGAGATTGTTAATAGCCGAATTATAAACAGAACGAGATTTCCGCCAATAAAGAAGAGGGAAGTAAGGTTAGTTATAGAAAACTTTGGTAATTGGAAAGCCCCAGGGTCTTGACTAAAGTGCTTAACGTTTGGATAAATAAAATTGCAATACTGATAAAATAACTTACAAAATGCTTAAACAAATTAGTGGAAGGGGAGGGATCCTTGCCCGAGTGGCTAACAACTGGTGATTGCCATCTTTTTTCCAAAATCAAATGAAACAAAAACTCCATCAAAATAACATTCCTATCTACCATGTACTAAACACTAGCTTTTTTGCTTCGAAATCAAATATATGATCACGCTTAAACTAAAAATATAATAGGAATCATAGATTGGTGTCAGGAAGATCTGAACCAACTCTTTTTCGACCAGAAAGATGCTGAATGCGCATAAGATGATGTACAGGAGACAGATACTGTCCCGAATGTACTCAACATAAAAAAGAAGGAATGGGAGTAGTGGAGCTGGATCAAGTGTACAAAAAAAGAATTATAGGAATAGGTGAATACTTGGGAAGTTCAACAAAGAAATTATAATAGTGGGTGCGTTTGTTTGAAGGGAGCAAACCAGACACAACCTCCATCATAAAAAAGAAGAGAGACTACGTGCAGACACACAATATAACAACTGATTAGGTTCAGAGGTGGGAAGAAAAAACGGCAAAAGAGAATGAAATTTCTAAACGACCGATATGGGGAGAAAAGATAGCAGAAATATATAAACCAATGAAAGAGTCAAACAATGGCAAAGCAATATAAAGAGTTATTGGAGGAAGTATATATTGATGGCGATAGGTTAGTTGAAATATTTAGTAAAAGCTTACTTAAAGCAAACGAGGAAAGAATGATATAGCCGCTCAAGATCTAACATTTAAAATGGCACAGAAAACATATTGAAAAAGGGGACATCAGTGATAGATGTAGAGCATGTGATCAAGACAGAATCTGTTTCTCACTCCATAGCTGGGTGTCGAGCTGTACAGGGCCGTCATTATACCGTCGGCAAATTGATCTATTTCAAATTGTTAAAAATATAATACAGGTTATTAAATCTACTAAATTCTCCAATGTATTTTTATATTCATAGGAAAGGGATTGACGACATATTTGAAGAAAGATTTTAGTTTTTTCTTATATAGTGATTACATAGTGATTAGATTTAACTCTTTAATTTTATTATTAATATTTTAATTAATTTATTTCATATTTTTTAGGAAGAGGCCTTTGATATAATACCATAGTAGTAATTTTATCGTTTAGTTTAAAGCAAAGAGGGATTTACCTTTGTTATATTCTCACTTATAAAATGAAGAGAGCGGTATAATTATTAAAAATTTCGTTAACATAATTTATATTATTATAATCTTCGATCTTGCAAGTCCCATCCGACATCTAAACCTCTTCAGCACTTTTCATCAGGTGAGTTATTGTTGTTTCGTATCAGAGAATTTTATCAAACTATCAGATTAGAATCAGCAAGCTACTGGAAGCATAACCTCCAGAAATAGATGAAAATGAAGAGGCACTCTTGATGTACGATTGTGTAATCCCAACGGATATGGCAGTCTGCCATAATAAGCCTGATATTAAATTAAATGATAAGAGAGGGAGAGAGAGCAGGAGTGTTATATAATAGAGGCGGAAGTTCCATTGGACATTTTAAGATGTAGCATACGAACGAGAAAAAAGCAAAGAACCAAAAAATTAAGATGGGAAATAATGAGAGAGAGAGGGGGGGGGGGGATGGATGAAATTGTAGTGATCCCGATAGTAGTTGAAACCTTGGGTGTAGTCAAGGAAAATCTCGTTAAACATCTTAAGCTCCCAGTATGAGTCACTTTAGAACTGAGCTTAATGGTAATTAATAAATTTAATATGTCAAATATTAGTAAAGCTAAAAAACTATAAATTCTTTAACACCCAATAATATATATATATATATATATATATATATATATATA
>JABUQX010058229.1:20000-23490 GCA_015478945.1 Trachelipus rathkii | reverse complement strand
AACAGTAAAATAGTTAGTGTTAGAATTCATTATATATATTATATATATATACTTATTATATATATATATATTATTTAATATATATAAATATATTATTATTATTTTATAAGATATTATATATATATATTATCATATATATATATATATATATACTTTATACATATATCCGCATATATATATATATATATAATTAAATATATATATAATTATATTTATATTATTATATTATATATATAATTAATATATATATATTTATATATATATAATATTATATATATATATATATATAATATATTATATATATATAGGATATATATATATATTATATATATATATATAATATATAAATATATATCATTATATATAAAATTATATATATATTATATATATTATATATATATAATTTTATTAATATATATATATCTTATATTATATATATATACTATATAATAATATATATACTATATATATATTATATATACATAATATTAATATATATAAATATATATATATTATATATATATATATATATTATAATTGTTATATTATATATATATATATTATATAATATTTAATATATATATATATATTATATTACATATATACATATATATTATATATTATTTATATATATATATATCATATATATTATATTTATATATATATATATTAATATTAGTATATATATATATATATAAATATATATATATATATATATATATTATATATATATAATAATATATATATATTATATATATATATATTATATATATTATATATTTATATATTATATATATAATATATATATTATATATAATATATATTATAATATTATATATTAATATATATATATATATTATATTATAATATTATATATTATATATATACTATATATGATATATATAATAATAATATATATATATATATATATGTATTATATATATATATAATATATATATATATATATATATATATCATATATAATATTATAATTATATTTATTATATATATTATATATATATTATTATATATATATATATATTATATATATATATATATATTATTATATATATATATAATTTATATTGAACAGAAAATGTCTTTAAAAAATTATATATCCTGCCAAATAAAATACTATTTTTGTGGCAAATCGATGAATTCTTTAATAGGGGGGTATTAGTTTATTAATTGGAAATAGACAGCAAGTATAGGAGCGCCTTATTTTGACATACGTTTCAAAGCAGTTTCAAATTTAGTCAAAAAAGAAGGGGATCCAATTCAAAAGTATTTTTTAACTTTTAAGAATATAAATCAGAAATTTATTAAAACAGATAGATGACTTTCATTTTGAAATTAAAAAAAATTTGGACTTTTGGTTTGATGGGTCAAAAAATTGGTCAGTAATTTATTGAAAGTACAAAAAAAAAAAATTTTGACCTTCTGATTTTTATTCTTAATTTTACCAAATCAAAATAATAAAAAAAACAAAATTCCAAAATTTAATTTAAAATTTTAAGAGGGAAACAAACGTTCGCATTAGTGAAATATGGAATTTTTATTGGGACTTAAAAATGAATATATTTCTTTTTTTCATTTTCAAATAAATCTTTATTTTGTTTTATATTTTTTTAACAAGTTGCTGACATTAATTGGGCCTTCCAATATTTTGACCTTTTCAGATTGCCATATACAATTCTTCCGTGATTGAAAAAACAAATACGAGCTACAGCTTTGAAAAAACGTTTCACAATTTATAAATGATCAGATTCCTTTAGTAACATATCTCGCATCTTTTTATATTATTATATATTTATTATATTATATAATATATATATATTATATATATATATATTTATAGTATATATAATATATATATTATATATATATATATTATATATTATATATGTATTTTACGCTAGAAATGGTAGACTTAATTAATATTAAGTTAGGTTAATTTAGGTTAGTTTGGTTATGTTAGGTTAAGTTAGGTTAAGTTAGGTTAGATTAGGTAGGTTAGGTTTTAGTCTTACCCAAAAAAATTTAAGGTATTACCTTAAAATATTTAAGATAACGATACATTAATTATTGATTTTTCGCGTTCCTGGAGTCAACCACTTATAAATAAGCCTATATACATATATATATATTATATATATATATATATATATAATATATAATTATATTATATATTTATATATTATATATATATTATTATATTATATCGATATGTATATAATATAATATATAATATATATATATATATATATATATATTATATATATTATTGAGTGAGGAAAAAAAAAAGTATTTGTTATTGCAACTGGAGTGGGATTCGATGAATTTGATTCCGCTGATCTTTTTTCTAAATTTTGAGAAAAGTTCCCGACAGGGTCTGGACTTAAAAAGTTTTTAATTAAGGGGAAGTTATATTTTTATTTTTCAAAACATGTTTGGTTTTCAATATCAACATTTAACACCAAAATGGTAAGAATATTAAATTTAAGACTTTATTTATCCCTTTTAAAAGTTACAAAGCGTGCAATACTAATGTATATTACAAGGTAGATTAATATTTAAGAATTGTTTTTGAAACAAATTTTTATATCAAGAATTTATCAGTTTTACAGGTTTCCAGTATTTCTTTCATTCAGTTTTATTCCCCCTTTCAGCAAAAATATTTTTTCGCAGTATATCAATAACAGAATTTTCTTCCGACAAGTGAGTTTGGAAGCATTCTTCGGCAGTTCTGCACTTAGTTTCTTTAATATTTGAAAGAAGTTTGTTATATGTTTCATTCTTAATTTTTTGGTTAGAAAACCATACCTCCTGCCAACCATAAGTTTTATAAGCAACTGCTTTTTTCAAGCATTAATCTCCATTTTGGTAGCAGAAAATAAGCAACAAGGAAATGAATTGCTCCTTAGATCCATCGAGCATTATGAATAGATGGTAGTAACCGCCAAATTATTTTAAGTAATTTGTTATTTACCTTATATTTTTGAAATGCGCAGCATAAAAGAACCTAAAATCATTCTTGATTCCAGGAGGGTCTACTACAGGCATTTCTACCTCTGAAGCATACGAGTCTTTTAAGACCTCATATTTTTAGATATTTCATCAATTAATTTATAATTTAAATTAGGACATGTGTTATGCATGTTAAGATAAAAGTCAAGAACATATTTTAATAATCTCGTCCAAATTCATGATATTGCGACTACCTTATGAACTTGAGGTACATTCGCCATGTTGTACATCTTGCTTGTATCTTAACTTACAAACTTCCATTAACATGCAACATCAGTTTACAGCTGTGTAGTATTCACAAATTATCATTTAAATTGCTAGGGGACATGCAGAAAGCATTCAAGAAATACTACGGGCTATTCCTATTAATATACTTTCGGCGGATCCCACTTTTAAACATCTGGCTACCCCTAATTTGATTTCTTCTCATGGGAACTTTGAATATATTATTAACTTTATCTTG
>JABUQX010058229.1:7500-12500 GCA_015478945.1 Trachelipus rathkii | reverse complement strand
ATAGTATCTAACAGAAATTTGTTATCACGTTGAGTTTAGGTCTAATCAGTTGTTTTGTTAATATTGTTTTCCCTTGAGTTTTCTTTCTTTTTAAGTTTGTAAGGTTACAAACTTGAGAAGGGGAGAAGTGTTACGAAATGAACCAACTATGGAAGAAAAGTTTAGCTTAGATTCAAAATTCGGTAATGAGGCATTGTTATTGGAACCAACACAGGGAGAAGGACGAAAGGTTACTATCAGTATGAATTAGGAAAAGGAAGACGTCAGGTAAAGATTACCAAGTGAGGGATAGATTAAAGGAGTAATTAGAAACCCGTATTAAAACGGTAAGTAAAAGTGCAAGTTAAAATTATATGCTATGTATTTACTTTTTTATTTGCTAAAAATTTAAGACAGTTTTGATCGAAGGCATTTTATGTATTTTTAGGGGATGAGTTCGGGACGTAATACCAGAAGTGAGAAGTATTCGATGTCACAGGAAAAATCAATGCTTACAAATCAGTGAGAAGTATTCACTGCCACAGGAAAAATCAATGTTTGCAAATCAGTGAGAAGTATTCTCTACTATGGGAAAAATCACTGTTCGTGGGAAACAGTATTTAATAAACAGGATTCAAATCGAGGATTTTGTGTTCAACAGGAAACCAAATCAGATGGGTGCCGTATTGCTGACAAGGTGTCAGGTCAACAGGGTTGAAGTTGAGCACAGGTCTTTTCGGGGGAATCATTTAAAAACAGAGGAACAGTAAACATTTGCGAAAGGAGTTTGAATTAAGGAATAAGTATTTATAAGGTTATGTTGGTTTATTGCCTGAATTAAGAATCAAGGTAAAATATTTAAGCTTTTAAAATTACATGTTTTTGTTGAAGTCACTAAGTGTTGTTATTTTGTTATTGGCAATTATTTTATATATGTTGTTTTAGGGAACTGTTTACTGTGTCCTGAGAACTCTGTTATCTTTTATCACGTTGTGTTATTTTAAGTTGTAGTGAACAGATTATAAGGATTATGGAATTTTAATGTTCGGAAATTATGTGTTTTTTTAAATATATAGTCAAAAATGAGTTTGTCTTAAACTTTCATCTTCCTCCTTGCTGCAAATTGTTATTAACAGAGTAAAACGAAACAGGAAATATTTATTTATTATTTATTTATAAATTAGTAAACAGGTTTATCAAATTCTTTTCATTTCAATGCCCTCTGAGCCACCCTTGTAATGTGACGATATAACGTGCTGTTATGCCACCAAAGAAACTGATATACTTTTTATGCGGGAGGCAAGGTTTCGTTCTTTACAGGGACCTCTCCTAGAATGGTGAAAACAAGAGACAAAAGGGTTGAGAGACACAAATGCTTTGGTTTTTCTTTTATATATAATAAATAAACATGAATAAATAAGTTTTCCTTTAATTAACCTAGCTACCTATAACTGAGAATATCAAATTTATTATTACCCTATTACCAACCTATTCCTAAATGTAATATATTAATGTCATATATATATAAAATATGTGATAAACAATATAAGTCAATATTCCTTTAATTATTTATAAATTTAATTTGTTTTAAATTTATCTCAAAACAATACTTCCTTCGAAATGTCGTCGTCTACTCTGACGTTAATCCCCTGGAAGACGTCCTTTACTCCTTTTGATAACTACGTGGTTTTATAATCCAACCTTGACTTTATTATAGCAGTCGATAGGTTATATCCTTATATGAGTCCTAAGTATATGAGTCAATCTGACGTATGAGAAATTCCTAGAGCCTTAACCATTGTGTGGCAATGGGGATGATTTTTCCAAAAATGACTCGCAACCTGTGTATACTCTCTGGTTTGGTGTTAGTCCGCAACTCGATTGGTTTTTAGTGTCCAAATTTAGTTTCAACCTTAGCCCTCAACTTTGGTCTTAACCTTGGTCTGCAAATTGGTTGTAGCCTTGGTCTCAAAATCAGTTGTAGCCTCAAGACTCAATCTCGTCTCCAGACTCGATCTCGCCTCCAACTTGATCCCCAAGATTTTGGGCAAATATACTTCCTTCTTTACAAAGCTGGTAAAGTCACTTAATTATTGTGGAAATCCTTGGAGCTTAACACTTTTTTAACCTTATTTTAACCACGACTGCTCGCCTGGAGTTTCTCAGGCGCGCGGAATCAATGAATTTTATTTGCTCTGGAACAGCGGTTCAATTCTAAAAATTAGCTGTTTATTGTACCACGACACCAGTCGTCTGACCTTTACGACAATATATATATATATAGTATATATATATATATATATATATATATATATATATATATATATATATATATATATATATATATATAAGAAAGTATATATATATATATATATGATATATATAAAGATATATATATATATATATATATATATAGAGTCAACTGTGTATGTTAGATGACTCAATGCGGGTTACATTCTATCACCACGTTCTTAACAATGCCTATATATATATATATATATATATATGATATATAGATATATATATATATATATATATATATATATATATATATATATATATATATATATATAAATAATTATTTAAATATATATATATATAATGTATATATATATAATAATAATAATAATAATAATAATAATAATAATAATAATAATAATAATAGTTTGTAATAATAATTTTAATAATAATAATAATTAATTATCAATAATTGAATAATAATAATGACGATGACTAATAAAAACAATAATAAAAATAAATAAATAATTATGTACATAAAAAGAATTTTACTACTAATTCTAATAAAGCACGTACGTATCCTAATGCATAATTTTTATACGCATACACACACACACACACACAATAATAATAATAATAATAATAATAATAATAATATTTAATAATAATAATAATATTAATAATAATATTTTTACTTTTGAGTATTTAAATTCGCCAAAACATTTTCTAATTCCAATAATTTTCAAAATATCTTCTAGGAAAATAATTTACAATGAAAGTATGAAAGATATTTATTATATTTATTAGTTCCTGATCGGTTTCGACACTAAATTTCGGACATTTCAGAGTTTCCTTGGTCTCAACAATATGAAATTAACGATTTTATTTGGTGATTTCAAAACAATAAAATTTAGTGTACATTTCTGCTGATATTTAATCTGTTATTATTAAATCCTATGTTAATGCTGGTCAGATGTTCATGTATTGGTTTCAGTTATGGAATAGAAGGTAATTGCCAAACCCGTAAAATAATCTGGTCTATTTACGAACGAAAACCTAAAGATCCGAGGTTGAGACTGAAACCACTGTAGAAACCATCAATATAATTACAGCCTCTGGTTGACTTTCTTACAAATTATTTCATTTAATAGTATTAAGAAAATGAATTGAAGTATCACGTTAATTTGGAAGCCAAAAGAAAATATTATTAAACAAATTTATTTCATGCGTTTTCTTAATTTTAGAAAGCAAAAACATTATTACCCTTGTAATTAGAAAAAGCAGCTAATTTTGTTTCAACATTCTTTTAAATTTCCAGCACACTTTCGTAATTTAAATAAGTTCAAAAAACCCAAAAAGATTTTAAAGTTTAATATAAATTTGGAGCTGTTATAAGAGAAGGAGAGAAAGGAGAGCATATATATATATGGCGTATGGCATATGGTACAGTAGATATGATAAGAGATATATATATATATATATATATATACAGTAAGAGTATATATGGTAAGGGTATGGTATATGGTATAGGGTGTATATGGTATAGGTAAGAGGGTATATATATATATATAGGCAGAGTTAGAGAGAGTATGGTGAGGCAGAGCATATATATATATATAGTAGTGGTGAGGCAAGTGCAGGTGGCAAGTGCAGTATATATAAGGGCTTTACACAACCTGGCAATTTTAATATGGCTTTGTGGCTTTACAACCCTGTGGTAGTCTAAGAGTATATGATAAAAGGAATAATCCTTTGAAATAAGAAGTGTCTTTGTGGCCTTTGAAACAAAGAGAGAAACAATAATTTTTTACATTTAGCTGTTTAATATTAATTAAAAATATAAATTATATTTTTAAATATGCTCGAATCAACACAGGCCTGCATTTCTTTTCACTTCCTTTCACAAATTTTGAGTTTTAGCTGAACTGTTGAACCTTATGTTTTTGATGTGCGAACCTGAAGAGACTGAGAAAGCTGTTTCTTACCACGTGATGATTTTTCACAAAACGCATAATGAATGTGCCCGTTGAAGAAAACATAAAATACGTATCACTTAATATTAATTAAAAAGTGTTTTAAATTGAAACACATTTATTTAAATTTGAAAGTAAATAGGTATATAAGGTGAAAAATATGTGTAAAACAAATATATGAAAATGAAACTTACAAATTAATAGCAGGGCGCAAATTTAAAGTCGACCTTACTCAGCTGCATATTAGCGTTTTCGCTGATTTTGAAAGCTTCTTTTCTGACTTTTCCTTTTATATGTTGCTACTTCAGTTTCTCGAAGCAAACCCCAGCAGTAGTCCGCTATCATACTAGTATTCCAGCGACCCTGGTACCTCCTCTCCATTTCTTTCACATCTTGGTGGAAGCGCTCGCCTTGCTCTTCGCTAACAGCTCCTAGATTTTCTGGAAAGTAGTCCAAATGAGAATGAAGAAAGTGCAGCTTAAGGCTCATCGAACACCCCAGTTCTCTCAAATTTTGTAGCATATCTTCGACGATTGTCTTGAAATTTGTCTTTATTGTTTCCAAGAAACTTACTTACTACTTCCTTGAATGACAGCCATGCAACTTTTTCTTTAACATCCATTTTCGTTTCAAACTGTGGGTCTTTCATTAGTTTTCGAATATCAGGACTGACAAATACTCCCTCTTTAATTTTTGCATCGGATAATGCAGGGAATTTGTCTCTTAGGTATTAGAAACATTCCCCTTCCTTAGAGAGAGCTTTTGTAAACTGCTTCATTATGCCAAGTTTGATGTGAAGTGGAGGCAAGA
>JABUQX010058229.1:0-5000 GCA_015478945.1 Trachelipus rathkii | reverse complement strand
CTTGCACTTACATTTACACTTATAAACACACGACCAGCCCTTTGGTCTTCCATGGGTCAATTTAGTCCACCCTACTTTAGGCACTTCTAAATATTTTTATTAAACATTTTCATGAACCTAAAACTGTAACTCATTACAGACATCTTTTAAGTATTTTACTTAGTAGTTTTTAATTGCAAAATTTTTAAAATTTATATGTAAGAAGAAACCAGCGTGCCTTGATATATAAACATTTATTTTACTACAATTGTGTACGAAATTCTTTATTAAAAACATATACTTTATAGACCTTAAAGCAGTAAAACAGTAAAGCAGGCAGCTGGTGCAAAACAAACGCATACTAATCCCTTAGGTGTTAGGCAACACCTCTATTGTTTTACTGTTTTACTGCTTTAACTCATGTTTTACTGCTTTTACTCATGTTTTACTGCTTTAGCTTATATGTTTTACTGTTTTAACTCACATATTTATTAACATTACACACGTTAAAGCTGTAAATCAGTAAATCAGTAAGGTTAACCTAACACCAAGAGGGGATTAGTATGCTTTTGTTTTACTGCTTTACTGCTTTAACTTTCTGTTTTACTGCTTTAACTTATATGTTTTACTGCTTTAACTCACATATTTATTAACATTACATACCTTAAAGCAGTAAATCAGTAAATCAATAGAGGTGTTACCTAACACCTAAGGGATTAGTATGCTTTTGTTTTACTGCTTTACTGCTTTAACTCATGTTTTACTGCTTTAATTCATGTTTTACTGCTTTAACTCATATGTTTTACTGCTTTAACTCATATATTTATTAACATTACATACCTTAAAGCAGTAAATCAGTAAATCAATAGAGGTGTGACCTAACACCAAGGGGGGATTAGTGATGTTTTTTGTTTTTACTGCTTTAATGTTTAACCCAAGTGTTTTTACTGCTTCAACTTTCTGCTTTTTACTGCTTTAACTTTCTGCTTTACTGCTTTAACTTTCTGCTTTACTGCTTTAACTTTCTGCTTTACTGTTTTAACTTTCTGCTTTACTGCTTTAACTCATATATTTTTATTAACATTATGTTTTTTATTTTGTTTTAATACTTTTTATTTATTTTTATTATTATTTTTATTTATTTTTATTATTATTTTTATTATTTTATTTTTATTATACTTTAGTGTTATTTACTTCATGCCTATTGTTATTATTATTTAGAACACCCACACACACACACACACACACACACACACACACACACACACACACACACACACACACACACACACACACACACACACACACACACACCTTACACTTACACACATACACACATTCACTATATAATTATATACTCACACATTCACTATGACACTTACATTTACCCATAGACACTTACATTTACACACACACACACACACACACACACACACACACACACACACACACACACACACACACAATAACTACACACACTTTACTTAATACATTAGCCATGCAATCATCTTATTAAAACATTTTGTTTTAATTAAGCACGTACATTTATATTACTCATTCAAATACAACTAAAATTATTTCAAAGTTTCTTAAAACTTCTATAATAAATCAAACATTATCTTTGAACAAAGAATTTATTATTAACTGTTAATACTTTTTGTTTATAAATTTTATAACTATCAAGTTTTAAAATAACTTTTACTAAAATTTTGAGAAATGATAGATATATTTCACGTACTCAAAGTAGTAACTGCAATCAAAGACTAGCCTCAGCACCTCTCTATCAAGCTATGCCATTTGTCTATTAATATTGACTTCATCAGCTTTACATCATCTTTAGCCATGTAATAAGTATAAAATAACAAAATAGTTCTTCTCTGCTAACATAACATGTATTTTATTAAATCATTCTAGGTTTTTATTTAAAAATAACAATTCATTTATACACTCACTGATGCTAATCAGTATATTTCAAAGTTTTTAAATAATTCGGATTTTCTTTTTATTATTATTATTATTATCTATGTGTACATTGATTGGACCCATCATTATAAAAATATGACTGATTTTGTACTCTATGTTATGAGATGATAATGTCTTCTGTAACGTGTTCACTTTAGTCAAAATTTATTAACTCTTAGGTAACTAATATTTAGTCTAATTCAGTCAAATATATTTAACTGATCTTTCTTTTCTTTGTAATGCAAAGTAATAACCACGTTAGCCTAAATTTAGGCCTAAATTAGGCCTAATAGATGGGCTAATTTAATCCTAATACCAGGTCAAAAGGTAATTCATAGACAAGAATCATTGTTATTATTTTTATAAATATATTTTAAACGAAACATGTGGGACTTATAAGATTCCTTGCTAAGGGTAAGAAGTGAAATGTTTTCCCTTGTGATTATATGCCTATAGTTTTCCCTAGTTCATGTTAACCACCAGGCTCAGCATGAGCCCCACCCGCAAAGGCAGCCAACTCCGCACCCGCTGGTGCGTCCCGCCGTGTCCCCTGCCCGCCGTGCGCCCGCAGGCGCATTATTTCCGCGTTCTCGCCCGCCGCGTGCGCCCGCAGGGGCGCAATATTCACACACACACACACACACACACATTACACACATGACACACACACACACACACAACACACACACATACACTCTACTCACCTACACATATAACGTATAATTTAATTAAAAACATTTTATTTTTATTTTATTATTATACTTAGCGTTATTTACTTCATGCCTATTGTTATTATTATTATTTAGAACACACATACACACACACACACACACACACACACACACACACACACACACACACACACACACACACACACACACACACACACATTCATATTTAAGTGTGTGACATACATCCACACTCACTTACACATATAGCGTATAATTTATTAAAACATATTATTTTTATTTTATTTTTATTTTATTATTAGAGCTTAGGTGTTATTTATTTCATGCCTATTGTTATTATTATTTTTAAACACACATGCACACACACTCACACACACATATACACATACATTAATAGACACACGCATTATTGATACATCTACATTATACGCAACTCCACCCACTCTATATTTCAGATCCTCATCTTTATTGCCTCAGCTTTTGATACAATTTCAACTTTGATGTCTCAGTTTTGATGCCTCAACTTTTGATGCCTCCTCAGCTTTGATGCCTCAGCTTTTGATGCCTCAACTTTGATACCTCAGCTTTTGATGCCTCAGCTTTGATGCCTCAACCTCAACTTTAATAACTTAGCTTTGGTACCTCAGCTTTAGTGGTTCATCTTTGATGACTCATCTTTGATGGCGTCATCTTTGATACCACCTATATTGATGATTCAGCTTATAAGCAGTTACACTTACCATAGACACTTACACTTATACACACATACACTATATCTCTTATTCACACATACGCACATACACATAGACACTTTTACGTTCACCCATAGACACTTACACTCACCCGCACACACATTATAAATATATATATATATATATATATATATATATATATATATATATATATGAGGTATATAGTATATATATATATATATATATATATATATATATATATATATATATATATAAATATATATATGTATATATATATGGCGGGCGGAACGCAATAGGTTTCCGTATACGCGGCGGCGCGGACGTATGCAAGATAAATTTCTAAAGGGTGAGTTGGCTGTTTTTAGGGTGGCTCCGCGAGCCCCGGTGGTTATTATGAACTAGGGGAAACTACCCGAAATCAATCATGCAAGGAAAATATTTCCTTCTTACCTGCTTAAAGGATCTTTCCGATCCAGCATGTTTCAGTTTTGAAATATATTTATAGAAAAAATAATTAATAACAATGATTCTTGTCTATACTGAATTACCTTTTGACCTGGTAGGTATTAGGGATTAAACAGTCTGCTAAATCAGCCTGGGATACAAAAAGGCTTAGCCTAAATTTAGGCCTAACGTGTGTTATTGCACCACATTTTACAGAAAAAGGTCAGTTTGAAATATATTTTTAAAAATAATAATAATTTAAATCGCCCCGGTTGCAAAAAGGATTATCCTAAATTTCGGCCCAAAGTAAAGCTATTTCAACACATTTTTACAGAGAGAGGTCAGTGTATCGTATCTGTAACGAGTGGCAAGTAGTTGTGTTTTCGTGGATATCGTCAATGTACATAGATAATAATAATAATAATAAAGAAAATCCGAATATTTAAAAAACTTTTGAAATATTTTTAGTTAATATCGAAAGCGAATAATAAAAATGTAAGTGAATAATTGTTATTTAAACAAAAAACTGTGAAGGATTTCTAATAAAATAGCATGTTATAAGTGAAAAAGAGAAGAAACTATTTCTATTATTTTTATAATTATTACATGAAGTAAAGATGATGTAAAGTAGGAGTCAATAGAACAAAACGTGGTATAGCTTGGTGAGGGGTGCTGGGGGCTGGTCTTACTGATTTACCGGATTTATTGCTTTAAGGCAATGTGAAATATATGTTTTAATGTAAAATTTCATAAAATTTTAGTAAAAGTTATTTAAAACCGAGAAGTATAAATTTATGTAAACAAAAGTATTAAATGAAGTTAGTTGATAAATTCTTTTGTTCAAAGATAATGTTTCAGATTTATTATGTAGAAGTTTAAGAAACTGGAAACAATTTTAGTTGTATTTGAATGAGCAATATAAATGTACGTGATTAATTAAAAACAAAATGTTTTAATAAATTATACATGTGTGTAAGTAAATCTGAGTGTGTGTAGCAAATCTGTGTGTGAGTGTAAGTAAATCTGTGTGTGTGTGTGTGTGGGTGTGTGTGTGTGTGTAAATGTAAGTGTCATGGGTAAAAATAAAAGCCAGAATATGGAAAGTCATGGAATATATGTGTGGGGCAATGTGTGATGTGTGTGTGTGTGTGTGGTGTGTGTGTGGGAAGTTCAACAATAATAACAATAGGCATTTGAAGTAACAATACTAAAC
>JABUQX010058228.1:17500-18840 GCA_015478945.1 Trachelipus rathkii | reverse complement strand
GCAGACCAAGGTTAAGACCAAAGTTAAGGGCTAAGGTTGAAACTAAATTTGGATACTAAAGGCCAATCGAGTTGCGGACTAACACCAAACCGGAAAGTTCACAAAGGTTACGAGTCATTTTGGAAAAATCATCCCCATTGCCGCACAAAGGTTAAGGCTTTAGGAATTTCTGATACGTCAGGTTGACTCATATACTTAGGACCTATCTAAGGATATAACCTAGTGACTGCTATAATAAAGTCAAGGTTGGATTATATAACTACGAAGTCATCAAAAGGAGTAAAGGACGTCTATTATGGGACATGCAACAAAATAGTCGACAACATTTTGAAATAATGACTTCTTTTCGAAGATAATTTAAAAACAAATTAGAAGTTATAAAAATTGGTGCGAATTTTGTTTCTATTTGTTTATCAATTTTCCTACTATACTACTACTAAATAATAACATTTGTAATTAAGGGTTTTATTAGTGTCATAATGATTAGATGATTAGAGAAATGGGTTTCATTCATTTGAAGTTAGGTTAATATTTATTTTATGTTTGTTTATTACATGCACACAAATGCATGTCTATTCTTATCAACCCTTTTGTCTCTTGTTTTCACCATTCTAGGAAAGGTCCCTGTAAAGAACGAAAACCTTGCTCCCGCGTTAAAAGTTATATTAGTTTCTTTGGTGGCCAATCCGAATATTACACAGGTTGCACATAAGAAATATTACCACTGGGTTGGCTTCGTAGGGGAAATTGAAATGAAATACATATTGTAATACTTTGTTTTTAATTTACAAATGAATCAATAAATCAAATAAATTTATTTCCTGTTTTCGTTTTACTCTGTTAATAACAATTTGCAGCAAGGAGAAAGATTAAAGTTTTAACGAACACCAACTCATTTCTGACTAATATTATTTAAAAAAAAACAACATCATTCCCGACATTAAAATTCCATTAATCCTATAATATGATTTTTCTGTTCACTAAAAACTTCCAAAATTAACACAACGTGGCATAAAGAACCGCAATCCTGAGGAACATATACCATTTCTTAAAAATAAAACAACAGACAACATACTTCAAAATACTTCACTGTTCCTGTTGTTTTTCCCCAATCCTTTAAAATTAAACCCCAAGTAATTTTAGAGCTAAATATTTTACCTTGATTCCTACTTTAGGCAATAAACCAGCATAACCTTATAAATACTTTACTTTCCTTTATTCCAACCCTTTCGCCAAATGTTTACTGTTCCCCTGTTTTTAAATTTATTCCCCCGAAACAGACCTGTTGTTGCTCAACTTCAACCCCTGTTTGACCTGAACACCTTGTTCAGCACATACGG
>JABUQX010058228.1:10000-12500 GCA_015478945.1 Trachelipus rathkii | reverse complement strand
ATGAGAAATTTTGAAGTTTTTATCGTTATTATTTAAAGTCCATTTTCCACCATTTTTATATTTATATATATATATTATACTATTATATTATATATAATATATTTATATATAACTATATATATATATATATATATATATATATTATAATATATATATACTTATAATATATATATTATTTTTGGTGGTTGGATTGTAAAAATATATAAATATGTATATTATATATATTATATATAATATTATATTATATATATATATTTATATATATTATATATAATTATATATTATATATATATTATATATATATATTATATATTATTTATATATTTATATCTATAATATATTTATATATATATATTTATTATTATATTATATATTTATATAATATTATATTATATATATATATATTATATATATATATATATATATATTATGATATATATATATATATGTTAGTCATATATATATTATATATATATATTATATAATATATATATATTATATATATATTATATATTACTATAATAAAATATAGTAAATTAAAACCTGATCGGAGTAATGAAAGCATTCAATTTATTTTTCATGAAAGCTTTCAAAAAGGAAATTATATATCATACTATTATATTTTATATATATATACTATATATATATATATTATATATATATATATATATATATATATATATATCTATATTATATATATATATATATATATATATATATATATATATATTATACTTATATATTATATATATATATATATATTTGAATTTATTAATCTTCTTTCAAAATATCAAATTAAAATTGATATTAAAGCTATTTTATAAAATTGTAAATTTAATGCATGTAAGAGCAACCATTATATTTAAAAATATTTCACAACAGTGTTACACAAATTACTGTGTCGATGAGTTTTCATTGATTAAAATACGGAAATAATTGTAAATGTGTAATAATTAATTATGAGCCGTTTGATTTGGGGTAAATTTTTTAAAACATTCTCTTATGTAAAAATTAGTTTAATTTTAAACAGATTCTTTTGGTATTTTCTTCCAAATTCCAAACTTTATTATTCTCTTAATAGTAATCTTTAAACATTTTTAATTAATTTTCATTGCCTTGAAAGTGTAAATCTTTTTGAAAAAATAAATCATTAAACCTTTTTAATTTTTAATTCGATAATAGCTCTGCAATTACTTCATGTATATATATATTATTATATATATATATTATATAATATATATATAGTTATATTATATTATATTATATATATTATATATTATATATATATATATATTATATACTACTTATATATTTAATGTAATATTAATTATTATATTCATATATATTATTATGTATATATATATATATATATATATATTATATATATATATATAATATATAATATATTAATATTATAATCCAATTCCAGTTTGTTAATAAAGAATTCTTTTCCCAACTTTCATATATTTTAATTATAAATTGTTGTACAAATAAGGTAAATCTGCCCAACTCTTAATAATTATATAAATATATATATTAGTATATATATATTATATATATATATTATATATATTATTATATATTATATATATATTATATATATCATATTATTATACTATATATATAATATATATTTATTTATTTATAATATATATATAAATATTATAGTATTATTATATATATTATATATTAAATATATATATATATTATATATATTATATATATTATATATATATATATATATGTATTTATTTTTTTATTTCTATATTTATATAATATGATTTTTGACACAAAGATATATATATATAAATATATATATTATAATATATATTTAAAATATATATATTATATATTACTATATATATATATATATAATATATATATATATATATAATATATCATATATATATATATTATATCTTATTTAAATATATATATATATATTATTATATATATATATATTATATATATATATATATATATTACTTATATATATACTATTATATATTTATATATTAATATATATATATATATATTATATATTTATATATATTTATAAATTTATACTATTATATTATATATATATATATATATATATATATATTTTATAATATATATATATATATATTATATATATATATTATTATATATATATATAGTATATATATTTAAATTATATATATATATATAACTGTTCTACACAGAAGCCAATTTAAGGAAATAATTCTTTTCAAAGCCAAGGGCCATATTTTTTCCTATTTTTTGTTTACAGTTGTTGCCGTGTTAGTTTAATACATATAATGGCTTATTTTAATTCAAGTGATACAGTCGAAAAGAATGTTAAAATTTAAACAAAAAAAATTGCCCAAGTACGACCAAAATGCATTTAAAAGAAAATTTGCCAAGAATTTGAAAATTCAAAATTATTACCTATAGTTACCTATAAAAAAAAAAATTTCTAGAATTTTTAATTTTTCATTGGCTACTTGTTAATGAAAAA
>JABUQX010058227.1:25000-29455 GCA_015478945.1 Trachelipus rathkii | reverse complement strand
TAACTTCTCTACCCTCCTCTTTAGACTGTCCTAGTCAAATCCGATAAAACATTGAAGCCGCATTGACCCCTCTAGAAAGTCCCAGTCAACCCATAAAATTAGGGAAATATAAATACTCCTTTTAAAAAATAATTAATGTAATAATGAATAGTATTTATACTAAGAAGCCACATACCCAATAAGATTGTCCAGTCCCAGTCACCACAAGACATAGCACACTGGGCCGCAGGAACACACCTAGCTCATATCACTGGCAATACCAAGAATAAATTATTTCACTATTACTATATAGTTGACTGGGACAGTCAGATAGGGCCCAATAGGTTTGAATTATTCTCATGCATTAAATTATGATTGACTGGGACATTTGAGGGGCCAGCTGTGTGGACGTTTTAATTATTTTTCTTAATTATTAGTTACTGTTGGCTGACTGGGACAGTCTAGATAAGCCCATGTGGCTTCTTAATTATAAATACTCTTCATTAATTGCTAATAATTATTATTAAAATTTATTCTTATTCTTTTTCTTTATAACTTACAAATTTACGTCAGAGAGGCCAATGCGGCTTCTCAATTAATTTTTATTGGTCGACTGGGAGAGTCTAAAGGACCATGTGGTTTCTTAAGTATTATTCTCATTTATATCAGTTGACTGGGACATTCTAGAGGATCAATTAATTATTATTTTCTAATTATTAATATTATTGTTGGTTGACTGAGACAGTCTAGATAGGCTGCTTCTTTAAGTATTATTCTTATTTACCATTTATATTGACTGGGACAGCTCCTAGCAATAATGCGGCTCTAATTATTACTTTGACTGATGGACTTTTGACAGGCCCAAAGGAATCCATGCTAATTTAAGTATTATTTACATTATGGGTTGACTGTAATATTTAAAGAGCATGCAGCCATTCTTGAATAATATTTAAGAAGCTGCATTAACCTTTCAGAATGTCCCAGTCAACCCATAATAAATAAGAATAATACTTAAGAAGTCACATGCGTGGTCCTATTTAGACTGTTATAGTCAACCAATAAAAATTAATAGTTATGAGACCACATTGGTCCCTCTAGAATGTCCCAGTCAACCCATAAAAATAATAAATGGAAAGACACATTATTAAAAAGCCACATAGGGCTTTCATTTGATAGACTGGTCCTAGCCAGCCCCACACACACATATATATAATTAATAATTAAAATAATAATTAAGAAACCGCATTGACCTCTAGAATGTCCCAGTCAACTAAAATATAAGTAAGAATAATACTTAAGAAGCTTCATGGGCCTATCTAGACCCAGTCAACCAATAAAATTAATAATTAAGAAGTCGCATTGGCCCTCTAGAATGTCCCAGTAATAAATATAATAAATAATAATAAATAAGAATAAATAATACTTAAGAAGCCGTATTGGCCTATCTAGACACTTCACGCCTATTCTTATCCTCAAAGCCAAAAATCTCCCTCCTCGTTGCTTTACGTTGCGCCCTCTTCAGCATATCTATGTCTTTTCTAATAAGGGTGCTAAAATTGTAGACAATATTCAATACTGGCCTAACATATCTATTATACGATATTATACAAAAAAACAATATATATATATATATATATATATATATATATATATATATATATATATATATATATATATATATATATATATATATATATATATATATATATATATATATAATTAGTCTGCATCTGGCATTAATTTTCAATTTTTAACCCATGGCCCTAGCTCTGGGTTAAAAATCTTACAATGGAAACAATTAAACAGCAACAGACTAAAGAATGTTACAGACTTACGGTTACAATGCCAATAGTCCAATAGTTTGTTGAAAATTGAAAATATATATTAAAAACTTCAAAAAATAATAGTTTTATTTTAATTTTTTATTTCTATTGAAGTTAAATCACTTAAATATACAAAAAAAAATAAATAAAAAAAAATAAATAAAAATCAAAAAAATCAAAAATCAATAAAATCAAAATTATTGATTTTTTTTATAAAAATCTATGCAAATCAGTTGCTTAATTTGATTTTTTTCGCGTTATCTGATATAGTATATATATATATATATATATATATATATATATATATATATATATATATATATATATATGTTATAGTTAAGGTTATGGTTGCTATTGCTGTTGCTCATATATATATATGGCATATATCAGACAAATAAAACACAAACAAATTATGCAGTCTATAAAATTTCCCTTAATTCATATTTTCTCCTTTTCTTTGGTCAAATAAATGGCTATAACTCTTAAACTACATAAATACCCAAAATAAATTTTTATTTATAATGAAGTATACATATATACCAATGATCAAGTCAAGTTACAAAAAAATTGATTGATACATTATTTGACCTTTTCAAGGTCAAAGGTCAATGAAAGGTCAACTTTTTATTTTGACCTCCTAGAGTAAATATGCATGGAGTACATATTGTTGCCCAACTTACGAGCTTCAAAACTGTGCAAGAAGCAAGTCTGTAGGTGCTATAGTTCCTGAGATATTGAATGTTGACCTTTAACTGGTTTAGCAAAAATGCACATTTTGACCTAACTTTAGGAGGTCATAACTCTGCAACCGAATGAAATACAGCATTGAGACAAATACCATTGAACTTCTCTCATTGAGCTTTACAAATATACAAATTTCTAGAAAATCTGAGAGGGGTCATGAAAAACTGCTTATTGAACTGGTATATGGAATTACTCAATAATATTATACGGGTTTAAATAAGAGATGTGTGATATGAGATCCATATAGAACTGGTATATTTTTTTTAGAAAGATTTCTTTGAAGAGATATAATTCAAGTTCATAATATTTTCTCTCAATAATGTTGAGGAAAATAGGTTCTTCATAATAAAGAAAATAAGAAAATTTCAAGAGATCATAAAAAAATTATGCTTTGTCAAGATTAAAAAATACTTCAGTAATCAGATATATTGCAAGTAATCAAATGTTGGATTGTTAAATTTTACAATATAGTTTAAGTATATATATAATATATATGATATGTCAATATTTTATTTACAAACTTTAAAAAACGGCTACCGAAAGTATAAGAAAAAATTGGGTAAAAATTTATTTCTCTCTAGGCTTGAGTTTTAATTGTAGATTTAAAATATAATAGGAAATCCTTTTACACAGAATATTAATTAAAACAAGATTTTTTTTTCTGCTTGACTAACATTACTTTGAATTAAAGGTTTATAATACTGAGGTAAACTTGCATTTATGTCCAATTAATTCTAGAAATTCAAAAAGTATTTTATTAACATACACTTGGAGAAAAAAAAAAACTGGAAAGCAAATTATATAAATACATCATTAAATTATTAAAAAATTAGGTAATAGTAGTGCAGAGAGGTGTCACCCCCGATTTTTATAAAAATCACAGGATATAGCTATAGGCTACTTTAAATAAATAATAATGAAGAATTGTGAAAATGAAAATGGGAGCTCTCTTTTGGAAAAAGTTACAGCCTCTCAAAATTATTAAAAATCCCATAGACTTCTCATTTTTGATCCATCCAGGTTAGGGCTCATTTCAGGCCCTCTAGTTCAGGTTATGTTTTGTTAATATACACAGCGAAAATCTATGTATAGGCTGACTTAACAAATCTTATCATAATCTGAACTAGGAGGGCCTAAAACGAGCACAAGGCCCACCAATTTTTTTATAAGAAAGCCTATGGGAAAATTTTAAACTTTGAGAGACTAACTTTTTTTCTTAAACTTAAATAATATTTTTTTTTTTTTAAGTTTCATTATTATTTTTTTAGAGTATATCCTGTGATTTTTATAAAAAATATTTTTTGTAATTGTTACCCAGAGGGTTGTCACCCCCGATTTTTATGAAATCGCAGTATATACTCTAAAAAAATAATAATAAACAATAGTGAAAACGAAAATTGTCACTCTTTTAGAAAAAAAGCAGCGCCTCTACAGCTGAAATATCTAGTATTTGATCTAAACATTTTTTGGAAAAATTTTTAAGTTCAAAATTCTGCTCAGAGCAAAGAAAATTGTTTATGGCAAGTCTGGAATTATGCAGAAGCTTGCCATCAATTTTCTTTAAAAACTTAACTAAACTTTTCTGGACTTAAAATTTTTTCAGAAAATGTTTGATCAAATACTAGATATTTACCGGAATTTTTTTATAAAATTTTTTTTTTTTTGGAAATCAAGTAGGATATATATATATATACTAAAAATAATAATGAAAATAGTGAAACAAAAGAGGTCTTCTCAAAGCTTTAAAAGCCTTTCCATAGACTTTCTTGAGATGCCTGGTGGCCTATGCTCGCTTTAGGGGCTCAGGTTAGTGATATAAAATTTGTTAATTCTACATAGATTTTCTCTGTATACCCTTAACAAAACTTTATCATAACTGACTTAGAGAGACCTTAAAAATGAGACCTAA
>JABUQX010058227.1:15000-17500 GCA_015478945.1 Trachelipus rathkii | reverse complement strand
TATTATTATTATTATTATTATTATTATTATTATTATTATTATTATTATTATTATTATTATTATTATTATTATTATTATTATTATTATTATTATTATTATTATTATTATTATTATTATTATTATTATTATTATTATTATTATTATTATTATTATTATTTTAATGTATAAAAATTAAGTTTTAATACATTTTATTTTCAACCATAATTTTTGGATTTTCTGGTCTAATTTTTTGAGTAAAATGTTGCCAAAATTTTTGTAAAATTTTTTTTTGAAACTTCAAATATTCAGTTAGGAAAATGCTTTTGGCAAGTTTTATTTATTCAACATTATAAATGTCGCTAGTATCCTTCAAGTGCACACTTAGAATAAATTTGTCACAATACACTGCTACTGTTAAGCTTGCAATTTGGTTGATAAACAAATCAAGTGTTTGATAAGGGATAAAAAAATGAAAGATATTTAAAACATTTATTAATTTTTCCAAGAAATATTCATATGGAACAACCCACGATAAAGATATTGAAAAATATTTTCAAAACTATTTGTTTATCTGAAATTTAAAAATATATTCATATGCTGTAATAAATATTATCTAATTGAAACTGACTTCAGCTAGACCATTCTTTACAATTGAGAGACCGCTATAGAAATAGTCTGTCAAGTGAAATGGACAGCCTCTGTAAATCTCATCACATGTCCCGTTGTATCTTCCAGTCTGTTCCGCTTCAACATAATCTTTCATTTCTTCCATTGAACTACCATAACCAGCTTCTGTCGAAAGAAAACAATTAAATATAGAAATGAGAGTTATAAAAAGAGATTGGAACTCCAAAATAAAGTAAGCCAAATTTTGGCGTTACAAAAATAAATTACAAGAGTATAATCTAAAATCATATGTTAATTATATTATCAAACATCCACATTTAAAATAATATCTATGGACACAATATGTTGCAAAAACGAGGAAATTAATATTGTTTCTTTATTTAGACTTTAAGGGAAATTTCTTTCTTCCTTTAACATTTTAAAGTCAAGGATGTTATCCTATCATTTTTAGACTCAAAGAAAAACCGTAGTTATAAGTTTATTTCAAGAAAATTAAGGAAACTTTGGTCTTGAAGAAAGGCAACATTTCCCAAGTTTTATTTTTATATTTTTTTATCATTATGGATCTGGACTTCTAAAGTTCCTATCTATCCTACCTATCTATCTATCCCTTAGCCATTGCTTGTTTATGCTCAGGTGTGGCATTATGTCGTTTTAAAGATAATTAGAGAAGGTTAGGGTGTAAATTAATATGAAAGAAGACCACGACAGTCTCTGTCCGAACATGTTCGCTTCTTTTATTATACCTTGACTGAAATAGTCGGAACATGCTCTCATCTCCTATGAAACCTTCACTGACTCTAGCGAAACAAGTTATATTTTCCTAGATAACCTTCATTGATTCTATCGGAGCATGTTCACTTTTCTTAGAACTTATCAAAGTTTATAATGAAAAAAGAAAAAGTAAAATTTAATTCAAGATAGCTTGTTACTTACGAGAGAAACATGGCTAACAATTCTCCCAACATTCCGAAAGAATCTATTGGTTCTTCTGCAGCTTCACAAACAGCATTTAACAAACATTCCTTCCCAGGCAAACCGAATCTGAGAAGTAAACGAATAAAACAAGTAATAAGGTAAATAAATAAAAGGAAGTTAAATATTTTTGTTTAATTTTTTTGTCTTAAATTTTCCTTTTCAGAGATTATATCTTTAACTTTATTTCAACTATACATGTTCCTAAGTAATTTGTTGATTTGTACAAATAAAGTAGATAGATAGATAGATAGATAGATAGATAGATAGATAGATAGATAGATAGATAGATAGATAGATAGATAGATTGATAAATAAATAAATAAATTGATAGATAGATAGATAGATAGATAGATAGATAGATAGATAGATAGATAGATAGATAGATAGATAGATAAATAGATAGATAGAAGAGAAAAATTGCTGAAAATACTTCCATTGCAAACTGCTCATATAATGCTAAATCTAAGTGAAGTGAGAAAAATATTATTGCGCTTGTAAGGGATTATTAGGGTTCAAAGTGAACACTAACGGGAATGTCGTTTTCTTATCAGAACCGAGTTCTGTTCGTTTCATAAATTGGTGGTAGATAAACTGAGTACCAATTGGTGGTAGATAAAGTGAGTACCAATTGGTGGTAGATAAGCTGAATAACAATTGGTGGTAGATAAAGTGAGTACCAATTGGTGGTAGGTAAAATGAGTACCAATTGGTGGTAGATAAAGTGAGTAACAATTGGTGGTAGATAAAATGTGTATCAATTGGTGGTAGATAAAATGAGTACCAATTGGTGGTAAATAAAGGGAGTACCAATTGGTGGTAGATAAAGTGAGTACCAATTATGGTAGATAAAGAGTACCAATTGGTGGTAGATAAAGTGAGTACCAATTGGTGGTAGATAAAGTGAGTAACAATTGGT
>JABUQX010058227.1:0-10000 GCA_015478945.1 Trachelipus rathkii | reverse complement strand
AGCCCTTGTGGTTAGCTTGTGAACTAGCGTAAGACATTAATTATTAACTCTGTTCTTTATTACAACGAACTTTTCAAAAACTTTTGATGTTTCATCAAAGATGAATCATCCAATATAGATGGTTGTCAAAGGATGACGTCATCAAGATGGAGTCATCACAAGGAGTGAACCTTCAAAGTTGAGCATTCAATGCTGAGGCATCAAGTTGAGGGCATCAAAATATCGAGGGTGTGAATGTAAAGTGTAAGTGTATCTGTGGTGTGAGGGTGAGTGAAGGAATAAGGTTGAATGTAATTGCTATGTGTATAGGTGTCAAGTGCTATAAGTTATAGTGTGAATAGTTCTAATGAATGTGATGTAAATGTTATAGTGTATGTGTGGGTGCAAGTATAAACCTATATTATATATTTAATATATATGTGCTATAAGTGATTAGAAAAAGACTAACTACATAGTAGGAAAGCACTTCTAGCAGTGTATATACACCATCGAATCCTCATACCTTATAACCTAGGCGTAACACCCATATTAGGCTATTCGGTGCTCAGGAGCCTAGAAAAGGCTTGAAAAAAAGGACACTCATTGCGCAATGTGGCACTCACTTTTCACTATGTGGCACTCACTTGGCACTCTTTGGCACTCACTTGGACTCCATGCACTCATGGCACTCACTTGCACTCACCTGCACTCACCTGGCACTCATCTAATACTCAGTCAGAACACTAATAGAACATCACTAGATACTTCTTACGGTGATTGGGAACCATCAAAAGCCATCAAGTTAGCGTGGTCAAAATTGACCATGGCTATCTGCAAGGTCAAAAAAACATAAAAGAAATAAAAAAAATAATGGGTTGAAATATTCATGGCCAAACCATAAGTTTTAAGACATCAAAATAATAGACTAAGCCCCTAAATGAAGATCAAAAATTTACCGTGGGCAAAAAATTGACCCATGGACCGACAAAGGGATGGTTAGTGGAGAGGACCCTATACTGTATATAGTGTAAATGAAAGTGCTATGTGTAATGTTAAGTGTATAGTGAATAAGTTCATAGTAGAATAGTGATTGTATAAGGTAGTAAGTGTGGCTGTGTGTGATGTGTGTGTGGTGATAGGTGTGTGTGTGTGTGTGTGAAGTGAGTAGTAAATGTAAGTGTCTATGTGTAAATGTAAATGTCATAGTGAATGTGTTATAAGTGTCATAGTGAAAATGTGATGTAAAGTGTAAGTGGTGTGCGTGTGGTGTGTGTATATTGGTGATGGTTATGTGGGTTTTGTGTTGTGTAGGTGTTTCAATGTTAGAAAGATCTCACTACATGCGTTCAAGTAGAACGAAATATTGACTAGTGGGCCACGAGTGGTAAAAAAATTAGCGTGGGCCAAAAATGACCCATGATATGGCAAGGTCAGGACTAAAAATATCATGGTCAAACAAGGTTAAAACATCAAAAAGGGCTAAGCCCTAAAGAAGGACAATAATTACCGTGGGTCAAAAGACCCATGAAAGACAAAAAGATTACCGTGCGTCAAACAATGACCCATGGTATCTGTCCAAACTTTGGAGCAAGGGAAGGACAAAAAAAGGTTAAGACATCAAAACAGTAGAGCTAAGCCCCTAAATGAAGATAAAAAATTACCGTGGGCAAAAAATTGACCCATGAATCGAAAAAATTAGGGGCGTAAAATAGGGGGGCAATACGTACAACGGTTGCATACGCAACCGTTTGGCGCAAAACCTTCTTCGAAAGGGTGCCAAAAATCAGGGTTGCCGAAAAAATAGGGTGCCAAAAAATTAGGTTAGACAAATAATTTAGGTCCCGAAAAAATACCACCGACATTGGAGCGAGAAAATGACCCTATGGGAAGACTAAAAGGGATGTCGAAAAAGCGTCAAGCCCAAAAAAGTAAAGCCACAAAAAAGGTCAAGTCAGGTAAAAATTCGAGCTAAAAAAAGGTCGCGGTCAGAAAAGGTCAAAAAAGTCGCGGTCATTTTGGGCATGCAATATGGACCCCCTACTACTAACATAAATATACTATTGTTATTATATATAAATACACTCAATATAAGTCTATATTATATTATATATCTACTTATATATATATATATATATATATATATATAATTTATAATAGTCACATTTTAATATTATATAATTTTATAATTATATATAAATAATAAAAAATATAAACTATTTATATTATATTATATATATATATTAATATTATATATTTATCTAACTATATATTTTATTTATATATATAGTATGATATTATATATATATAGTGACTGCAAACAGCCACCTTCCAAGCATTCACAACTTTTCACTACAATCTGCACTCATCCAATTCCTTGCATATTTCCACATATATCCGAACATTTAAATAACCAGATACTTGCTCCATCTTAGCTCCACCATTATTAATATGACTTCACACCACGGACTCTCCTCACCATTAGACACTGGAATGTCATAGGATGGTATATTATATATGTATATATATATATAATATAATATATATTATATATATATATATAATATTAATATATTATATATATATTATATATATATATATAATATATATATATATATATACTAGACAGCGTATCCAGGGTAGGGGCCAGGGCCATGCCCCACCCAGAAATTTTATATTTAACACATAAAGTCATTTTTAATATCACATCCTTGTATAACAAATAGTCACAGAGGTAAATAAATATATATATATATATAATATATATATTTAATAATAATATAATAATATATATTATATATAATTATATATATAAATATATTAATTGATATATTATATTTTATATATTATATAATACTATTATGTATATATATATTATTATAATATATATAATATATATATATATTATATATAATTATAGATATATATATATATATAATAATATATAATATAATATATATATATTATATTTATAATATATATAATAATTATAATATATATTACTATTAATATAACAATATAATATATAATATATTTATATTAATATATATATATTAATATAGTATATAGTATATATATATATATATAGTGTATATATATATATTAATATAATATATATATATTTATATATATATATTAAATGATATATAGTTAATATATATATAATATAATATATAATAATAATATATTATATATTATAATATATATATATATAATTAATATTATATAATATATATATATCGCTATATATATATTATAATAATATAATATATATATATATATATATAATATATTATATTAATATATATTAATTATATATATTATATATATTATACATACTTATATATATATTATATAATTATAATATATAATAATAATATATATATATATATATATAAGAACAGTTTATTGTCTGACCCCCCCGAATAAAAATAATCTACATGTAGATACGCCACTGTTATACTTACTATTATATATATTATATTAATATATATATAACTATATATTATAACTATATATATATATATATATATATATATATTATATGTATATATATATTTATATAATATTTATATATATATATATAATATATATATATATAACTTATTAATATATAATTAATATATGATAAATAGTATATTAATATATTATATATAATTAATATATATAATTATATAATATATGATATAATAATATAAATATATATACTTATATATATATATATATATATATATATATATATAATTTTATATATATATATATATTATTTAATATATATATATATATATATTATAATATATATATATATATATATATATATATATATATATATAACGTATATTATATTTAAATATATATATATATATTCATATATATATTTATATATATATATATATATAATATATATATATATTAATATATCTATTATATATATAATAATTAATATATATTAATTAATGTATATAACTAATATATATTAATATATATTATATATATATAATATATATATATAATATTATATTAATATTATATATATATATATATAATTATAATATTATATTAATATGTTTATATTATAAATAATATATATATATATTAATATATACATATATCTATAATATATATTATAATAGTATATACTATATATATATATATATAAAATATATATATATATATATATTATATATATATATAGTGATATTATATATATATAATATATTATATATACTATATATAATAATATATATATAATATATATATATAATATAATATATATATATATTATATTAAAAACATATATAATATATATACATTACATTTATAATATTAAATATATAATATAATAATTTATATATATATATTGAATATTATATATATATATATAATTATATATAGTAATATATATACTATTATATATTATATATGTAATAATTATTATTAATATCATTATTAATATTATTATATATATATATATAGATATATTATAATAAATATATATATTATATATAAGTATATATATAATATATATAATAAGTACAGTGGCTGAGTACTCGACTTTTATGGGCGTTAATGCCCCACCCTCCAAATAAAAATGTCACTAGCATTAGTGAATATTGATTATGATAATATGAATTTTTTCAAAGTAACAGGATTGAATTATTTATTATTATAAACATTTATATATATAATATTATACATTAAAAAATTATAATTAATTAATCAATTAAGAAATAAACAAAGGAATCCTTTATTTAACAGACTTAGATATATGGCTAACTCAGATATATTTTATTTGAGAATTATATATAACAATTAAATAATAAATTTGGCATCTACTTTTAGTCGAGCCGCCTATAATAATAATACAATTTTAATATATGATTCTTTAAAATATAAAACATAAAATATATAGTACAATCCATGCACGAAAAATAAGATTTCTATAAATATTCATAGTATATTACGTACTTAATTCTATAAATGTTGTCCACAGTTTGGCTTCTATTATTAATTTCGTCTATAAGCCATACTTGAAGTTTTTTTCATATAAATCATTATATAGGTTATATAAATTTACAGAGTTGTAGTTTCATATTTATATGTCTCAATTAATTCCTTCTTACTTGTATATGAGGAGATAAGGTCAGAACAACTAAAAGTCAGTTTATTCGCAATTTACGGGGGTGTTATTTGATGTTTTATTTTATTTTTTAGTTAGTATAGAGAAATATAACATTATGAAAATTATATTGACAAATAATAAATAATGGTCGCCCTATATATATTACTATTAATATTAAATAATAGTATATATATATTATATATATAATTATGTAATATATATATATATACTTATATATATATATTATGTAATTAATATATATATATTATATATATATATATATATATTTAATATATATTACATTATATATAATATATATATACATAATAATTAATATATAATTAATATATATATATAATATATTATAGAATAATATGTGAATATATATATATATTATTAAATATATTATAGTAGTAAATCATTATGATATAACTTAAATATAGTTAATTATATAATATATATATATATATATATATATATATATATATTTAATATATATATTAAATAAATCATATGTTATTAATATATATATTATAATATTATACTATTAATATTATTATTATATATATTAATATATATTAATATATATGATATATATATATATATAGTAATAAGAGATAGATGAGAGAGAGATAGATGTAATAATGATAAGAGAGTAAGAGAAGAGATAGAGATATAGAAAGATATAGGAGAGAGAGAGAGAGAAGAGTAGTATTGATATAAGAGAGAGAGAGACGAGAGAAGAGATGAAGATATGGAGAGAGAGAGAGAGACCTATAATAATTACGATACCCGGCACTCAGACTTTTCTGGAGCTAACTTACGAAATCTGTCGTCAACACTAATAAACAATTTTTAATTTTAGTGACTTTGCTTAACCGATTGAGTGTTCAATGAATTAGCAATTCATTATTAATAATAAAATAAAAAAAACCCTATAATTTATGAGCTATTTACATAACTAATATATAAAATATAAAAAATTAGCGTTAATAGTCGTTGTAGTAGGTATATATTATCAATATTTAATATACTATTTTAGAAAAATATATATATATGATTTTATATATTTATCTCATACTAAGAAGATGTTATCAAGTCATTTTATTAATTAGCAGAATGGTTCTAATGCATTATCAATCGAATTAAAATAAAAATATAATATAAAATATATATAATATATGTCTATATATATATACGATAATAGTTAATATTATATATTATATAAATTATAAAGAATGTCTTATTATATTGACATAGCCCTACATATAATATAATTATCACTACAAATAATGTTATTCATATGGTGAATTTTCTAATTTATTATACAATATACCAATTATTAATGCACCCTAGATGGACACAGCCATTTAAATAAAATAAAATTCTTCTACATTCAATTCGTCATATTTTTTAAGAGAAATTCAAATTATAATTTTAAATGTTATTATGTACATATTCACATACTCATTGAGTCATCAATATTATTAAAATACTAGAAGAATCCTTTATATATTATAAATAAACCTTACAGCCCTCCATGACAAGATTTAACCTTGTTAGCCACAGTATGAAGGTTGATACGCAGTCATCAAATTCATTAGTCTAATATTATTTAATTTTCTATCAGACTTTCCTTATCATTATATATATATATATATTATAAAATATATATATATATATATAATAATATATATTTGTCCATTAATATATATACAATGTGAGTTTGTTAGTGAGGGATATTCAAATTGTTTACATACTTTACTTCATTTATTACAGAAATATAGTAACACTAGAATACCACTTTTTTTTAATATTTCACCTATTACCTTAAATTTTTTAATTATTATGCATAATATTAAAATACTTTACTTCTTACTCTCTCTCCCCTTTACTCTTCCAACTTATTGATGGCTTACCTCACATACTCTCTATCTTCTTATCTCTCACTCTACTCTATTCTTTTCTCTATTACTGTCTTGTTTTTTTATATTATGTTATATGTTATTTCTATTATCATATAATAGTAATATTTCTAGTTACTTTCTATTGTAAAAGCATTATCAATAATTAATAATATATCAGGTATATGTGATCCTGCTTATTTCATTTATTTTAAGTTTATAATTATTACTATTAACTGTTAATACTTTTTGTTAATTATTTTATTATTTTTCAATATCTATTTATTTTATTCTTTTTTCTTTACTTTTATATCTCCTTAACCGTTATTACACTATTATATTTTGTTTTTATATAATATATATATTATATAAGTTAATATATAATATACCATATTATTCTAATTATGTCATTCTATGTTCTATATCTCTATTATAAACACTCGTGTATGGCAATTCTATATTTAAATGTACAAGAGGTGTAAAATCTAATAGCACAACTATCTCAAAGTGTCTTTATTTCACTTACATTGAGCGGTTCTATAACAGGCCTGTCATAGGAGATCCTATAATTAAAGCGAAAAATATATAAATTAGGTTATCAGAGATGTAGATGTATCAAACGAATAAGAATAGAGATTTACGAGTTTCTACCCATCATTTAATATAATTAATTATCCAAATTACTATTGAGTTCTAATGTATATTTCACTATATTAAATCGAGTGTAAATTAGCACAATAAAGCGTCCTTGGAACTTGTAAAAACTTGCAATAATCATCATAAGCCAAGTATTGCTATCGTACTATGCATACGGCTCGGATAGGAATAGAAGGACTTATTCGTCCATTCTTGTCTCAGAGCTTGCCAAGGCAGCGCACAGTCATACGTCCTTACTTGTCCAGCTGAAAACCTTTGCAACTCATTTGCATCAAGTCAATACTTCATGTATGCGAATGTGAGGAGAGACAAATACGTCATTTTGTTTTCTGTGAGTCTTGACAACGAAATTCCTACAGATGATAGATTTCAAATACATAATATATCTCTCATTATCATTTCCTATACAACATTAAAGCTAGAATAAAAGTTAAAATGATATAATCCACAATGTCATTTTTGTGAGAAGAATCTTCCGGAGAAAAGTAAGTACATTATTTTTTTTATAAACATTTTTAGGAAGTATATCGAGGACGGCAGAAGGACAGATGCGCATAATAATATAGCTCACATTCGCATAGAGCAGGCCGGAGACTGAGTTGTGTTTGGTATAGATCCATGGCTGACGTTTTTTGATGTTGCCATAAACAGGTTTATTTATAATTAGGAAATCGTAAACGAGTGAAACAATTAGGGACAGGGATATTTCGCATAGTCATGTAAACTTTTGCTACGTTGATATGAAATTTCTATATATGATATAAGTAGAGGAATAAATATTTATAAGATAGTATATACTGCAATATATATAAAGAAATATTACTCACATAAATAAGTGATTTTGTTATATTTGCGTATATTATATAATTAGTAATACTATAGTATTTGATCGGGAATTATTTAATAAATATTAAAATTTACCTTTTATTTATTATATGATTGTATAGTAATGGTATAAATCCATAAATTTTTTTTATTTTTTATAGTTTTATTTTTCGATTCGTTTAGGTAAACGTTATGTCTTAGGAAATAAAAATATGAATAAAAATAACTGATTGTAAGCTACTTTCTTTAATTATTTTTGTATTTATATTTTATATATTGATATTGGGAGGAGTTTATTTGATTTAATCTACAAAATGCAAAAGAAAAAACGTATATCAGGTATAAGCATCGGAATCAAAATTCACACACTATAATCGAGACTCGGAAAATGCTATAATTTAGATGTAGCATCAATAGTAGTTGAGCTTGCATAATAATGCGCAAGCATTCATATGTTTTCGGCGTAAGTAAATTACTGCCACGAGAACATACCTGTTTAGAACTATGCAGAGTTAAACTTGCACAAAGAGCAGAGCACAAGAGATCGAGTAGACCGCAAGCAATAGATGTGAAAACTAAAGCGAAAATATTAATATCACGTTAGGCAACAAAAGAATTAGCCAAAAATAAAATATCACCAAATTGTGGAGCAGTGTATTCAATTGTCAAGTGAAGAGTGTGATGTAAATTGTCAAGTGATGAGTGACGTTAATTGTCAAATTATGAATATTGAAGTTTCTTCCACGAGCGAACTGAAAGTTATTTGAATATGTCATTGCCCAAAGAGCAAAGCCTCCATAGTATACCCCTATATATATCATGTAAATAATATATAATATACTATATATATATATACTATATATAATTATATTAAATTTAATATATATAATTAATATATATTAATATAATAATAATATATAAATATATATATACTATATAATTAATATATATATATATAATATATTAATTAATATAATATATATACTAAATATATATATATTAATATAATATATATCATATATATATATATATATTTATATTAATATTTAATTAATAATATATATATAATTAATATATATATAATATATATATATATGATTAATTATATATATATCTAATATACTATATATATTATTATATATAATTAAATATTAATATAATTATTATATATATATTAATATATATTATATATATAGTTTTAATATAATATATATATATATATATATATATTATTTAATATATATAATATATAATATATATATATATATATATCATATATATTATATAATATATATATAAATTTAACATAAATATTAATATTATATATATGATATTATTATTATATATAGTTATAATTATATATATTATATTATATTAAATATATATATATATAATATATATTATAATAAATAATATTATATATATTATTAATTAATTATATTATATATATTATATATTTACTGATATATATTAATATATATATATATTATTTAATATATATATATATATTATATAA
>JABUQX010058226.1:17500-26738 GCA_015478945.1 Trachelipus rathkii | reverse complement strand
TTTTTTCCTTTCTGACCTTTCTTTACCTTGACCTTTTTTTTCGCCACAAGCCTTTGGTCTTCCCATGCGGTCCATTTTGCCATGAGTATTTTTTGAGAACCCTAAATTTTTTGAGCACCCTAATTTTTTGGCAACCCTAATTTTTTCGGCACCCAATTTTTGCAACCCTTCGAAGAAAGGTTGCGCCAAACGGTTGCGTCAAGCAACCGTTGTACGTGTCCCACCCTAATTTTTTCGACCAAACCTTTGGTCATCCATGGGTCTTTTGCCCACCCTAATTTTGGCCACCTTTAGGGGGCTTAGCCCTATTTTTTGATATTTCGGTAACATCTACACACGCGGGCGCGCGCTACACACACACACACACACAACACACACACCTAGCCTACACCTAGCTCCATATAGCCTACACCCAGCCTACCCCAGCCTTACACATAGCCTACACCCAGCCTCCACATAGCCTACACCCAACCCCTACACCCAGCCTACACATAGCCTACACACCCCGCCTCCACATAGCCTACACCCAGCCTACATACATACCTAACCTAACCTAACCTAACCTAACCTAAACCTAACCAACTTAACCTAGCTACCTAACCTAACCAACCTACCTAACCTAACCTAACCTAACTAACCTTCACCTAGCCTACACCTACATCTAGCCTCCACCAAGCCTTCACCTAACCTAGCCTACACCTACACCTAGCCTCCACCCAGCCTTCACACCTAGCCTACACCTACACCTACACCTGCACCTACCAGCTTCACCTACACCTACACCTAGATCCACCCAACCTTCACCTAGCGTGTACACCTATACCTAGCCTACACGTGCCCCTACAAACTTTGATGTCTTAAACCCTTGTTTTGACCATGTATTTCAGCCTTGACCTGCATATACCATGGTCAATTTTTGACACGCTAACTTGATGGCTTGATGCGTTCCCAATCACCGTAAGAGGTACTAAGGGATGTTCATTAGTCTGTTCTATGAGTATTCTTGAGTGCTGGCGTGAGGGCAGGTGCAGTGCCCAAGCTGAGTTGCAAGTGAGTGCCAATGAGTGCCAGTGAGTGCCAATGAGTACCAAGTGAGTGCCACATAGTGCCAAGTGGGTGCCACATAGTGCCAACTGACTGCCACTTTTTTCAAGCCTTTTCTAGCCTTCCCCCCCTGAGCCCCGAATAGCCCTCAATATGGTATCTACCCTCAGGTATAAGGTATGAGGAATCGATCGGTGTATATTACAAGTTGCTAGGATGTGCTTCCTACTATGAGTTAGACTTTTTCTAACCGCATAAAACCTATATTATATATATATATTATATATTATATATATATATATATTATATATATATATATATATATATATTATTATATAATATACTATATATATATATATATTATATATATAATATATATAATATATATATATATTATATATATATATATAATATAGATATATATTATATATATATATATATATATATATTACTTGCACACGCACCTACACACATACACTATGACACTTATACACACATTCACTATACCACTATAAACACTAGGACACTTATAAGCACTTACACTTTTCCATAGACACTTACATTAAACCATAGACACTTACATAAACCATAGTACACTTACACTCACACCCACACCACAGATTACACTTTTACGTATTTACACTCAAACCACACTTGATATTTTGATTGCCTCACTTTGATTGCCTCAGCATTAATGCCTCAGCATTGATGCTCCATCATAAATGGTTCATCTTTGATGACTCATCTTTGATGGCGTCATCTTTGATACATTTTCTAACCTTTTCTACTTTTCTACCCAACATCATAGAACAGAGCTAATATTAATGTCTCCCCTAGTTCATAAGCGTACCATCAGGGCGCCGCATGCGCCCTCCGCGCGAAGCTGACAACCCCCGCACCGCAGGTGCGACCCGACGCGTCCCGTGCCCGCGCCGGCGCCAGCAGGCGCAATAATTTCGGTACCCGCCGCGCGTGCGCCCGCGAGGCGCAATATTTCCGCGTTACCGCCCGCCGCTTGCGCCCGCAGGCGCAATATTTCCGCGTACACCCCGCCGCTTCGCCCCGCAGGCGCAATACTTCCTGCTGGGAATTGAAAAATATATATAATATGAGTCATTCATTTTTATTTCATACTTAAACATTTCAAAGAATTTCTTTTCAAATATACTATGAGTCATTCATTTTTATTTCATACTTAAACATTTTTATTAAAAACATTTTCGCGAACATAAAACTGTAACTCATTACAGACCTATTATTTAACACATATAATTTATTAACATTATTTTTACTTTAATACTTTTTATAAATTTTAATTTAATAAATTTTAAAAAATTGTATGTTAAGAAGGAAAAAAGCCAAAGTTGCCTGATATATAATCATTGTATTTACTACCAAATGTACAAATTTTACTTAAAAAACCATTAACATTACATACCTTAAAGCAGTAAATCAGTAAATCAATAGAGGTGTTACCTGACACCAAGGGGGGGATTAGTATGCTTTTGTTTTACTGCTTTACTGCTTTAACTCATGTTTTACTGCTTTAACTCATGTTTTACTGCTTTAACTCATATGTTTTACTGCTTTAACTCATATATTTTTTACATTTTTACATACCTAAAGCAGTAAATCAGTAATCAATAGAGGTGTTACTAACACCAAGGGGGATTAGTATGCTTTTGTTTTACTGCTTTACTGCTTTAACTCATGTTTTACTGCTTTAACTTTCTGCTTTACTGTTTTAACTTTCTGCTTTACTGCTTTAACTTTCTGCTTTACTGCTTTAACTTTCTGCTTTACTGTTTTAACTCATATATTTATTAACATTATGTTTTCTTTTATATTTTTTATTTATTATTTCTATTTTTATTTTTGTTTTAATACTTTTTATTTTTATTCTTTTTATTCTTTTTATTTTATTTTTATTATTTTACTTTTATTATTATTTTATTTTGTTTTAATACTTTTTATTTTTATTCTTTTTATTCTTTTTTATTTTATTTTTAATTATTTTTACATTTTTATTATTATTTTATTGTTTATTATTTTTATATATGTATACTTAGGTTTATGCTTACTTCATGCCTATGTATTATTATTTAGAACACAAACACACCCGCACACACACACACACACACACACCACACACACACACTACCAACACAACACAGCAAGAGTTCCAGCACATCAACTTACACTTAGATCACATCACTCTCTATCCATTCTTTAATAACGAGCATTCACTATGACACTTTACATTTACCCATAGACACTTACATTTACACTTACCACAGACACACACCACACCACACACCACACAAGATTTTTACTTACACTCATGCACATAGATTTACTTACACACGCAGATTTACTACACTCACACAGATTTATTACACTCACCACACAGATTTATACTTAACTCCCAAGATTTACTTACACTCACAACACATTTTACTTAGCACACCACAGATTTACTTAGCCACACAGATTTACTTAATACAGAGTTACTTACAGTCACACACAGATACTTTACATTTACACTTTACTACGACACACACACACACACACACACAACACACACACGCACAATTTCATTAACACACACACACAAACACGCACACTCACTTACACATATTACGTAAAATTTATTAAAACATTTTATGTTTTAATTAAACACGTACATTTATATTTCTCATTCAAATATAACTAAAATTATTTCAAAGTTTCTTAAAACTTCTATAATAAATCAATCATTATCTTTGAACAAAGAAATTATTATTAACTGTTAATAATTTTTGTATATAAATTTTATAACTATCAAGTTTTAAAATAACTTTACTAAAATTTTATGAAATTTTATTAAAAAATATATTTTAGTACCTTAAGCAATAAATCAGAATAATCAGTAAGGCCAGTCCCCTAGCACCCCTCTACACCACGCTATGCCACGTTTTTTCTATTGACTTACTGCTTTACATCATCTTTAGCCATGTAATAAGTATAAAAATAACAAAATAAGTTCTTCTCTGCTAACATAACATGTATTTTATTAAAATCATTCTAAGTTTTTATTTAAAAAATAACAATTATTCACTTACATTTATATTCATTCGCTCGATGTTAACTAAAAAATATTTCAAAGTTTTAAATAATTCGGACTCTTTCTTTATTATTATTATATTATTATTATTATTATTATATTATATTATTATATTATTTTATTATTTTATTATTATTATATTATTATTATTATTATCTATGTACATTTGACAATCCAACACGAGAAAACACAACAAACCCGCACTCGTTACAGATACGAAACTGACCGCTCTCTGTAAAATGTATTGAAATAACTACTTTAGGCCATAAATTTGGGATAAACCTTTTTGTACCCAGGGATTTAGGCTTAATTCCAGGTCAAAATATATTTCAAACTGACCTTTTTCTGTAAAATGGGTGCAATAACTACGTTAGGCCTAAATTTTGGCCTAAATTTAGGATAAGCCTTTTTTATATACAGGGGTGATTTAAGCCTAATACCAGGTCAAAGGTAATTCCAGTATAGACAAAAATCGAGAACAATGTTTATTATTTTATAAATTATATTTCAAACTGAAAATGCTGGATCGGTAAGATCCTTTAAGCAGATAAGAAGGAAATGTTTACCTTTCTTGTGAGTGGACGGAGTAATCCCTTATCTCTATATGACCTCGTATGTGATTGGTCGAGAATTATTTTATCGCTTTTTGGTTTAAGGTATGTAAAAACATGTTTTTTTTCATATCCTGAGCCCTACCTCTGATTGGATGAAAATTATATTTGAGCAGGCGGATGTTTTAGACCAAACTCATTTTTAAAATCATACTCGTTTGGCTGTAAGAGGTGCACAAGTTCTCTGATTTGTATTAAAAAGTGTTCTATTTTCACTAGTGTGGTATATCATGGATTCACCTTAACCAGGGTATCACCTCAATAAGAACAAGAACATTGTCCCAATGGGAAATCAATCCCCGAAGTAGGTTCATTCTTATATAAAAGAAAGCCCGATGGATTTGAATTTTTCAAGTGTGCTACCCAATCACCATGTTATAATACCAAGCGTATTTTCGTGAGTCCAGATGAATTACTTTGTATATGTAATCACACTGAAGAGTGGCTTACAGAATACTTTTAACCAAGCTACTCAGCTTTAAACTGGACCGAAACAGTTATTAGCCTGTGCGAAGAAACCAGCGATAAGCAACTTACTCTATCATTTTATAAACATCCAAAACATAATCAGCTTGGAAGTTAGATTATGGGAGAGAAATAATGAAACAACCGTTATTTGAGCCTACCATCATTTGGATTCTAATTTCAGGCCTAATGCAGGCTGAAATATATGTTAGAGGACGTAGGCGAATGATTTAATTGCAATGAAGAAGAATTGTGTTATACTAATTCACGTAACCGTTAATGTTCATACACTGTTTATACAAGAAATACACGCATTTAAGAAAAACCTGTCGATGATTCTACGCGCTCATCGATCGCTTCCTAAGTTCTATAGACGTACAGAAATTCATTTATCTACTTAGAAAACAATGGCAAGAAAGTATTTATGCAGGTGACCCAGAATGTAAATATACTTATACTATGATATCTGAGCGGGAACTTTTTACGCATGTGTTAACTGAAGGTATTACTGAGACACGAAACTATATCATCGATAATGATATAAATGATTGGCATATTTGCAAAGATTAAAAGAATTTTAATATAAAATAGTTATAAACATCATGTGTAAAATGTATATAGAAGTATTATATTTAATGTTAACCTTATATATAAACCGTTGTAAATATATTTAACACGCTTGTATAAGTTATGTTATCCTTATATATATATATATATATATAATATATATATATATATATATATATATATATTATATATATATATATATATATATATATATATATATATATATATTATATATATATATATATATATATATATATATATATATATATATATATATATATATATAAATAATTGTAAGTTAATGATTATTAAATTTCTAATTATATAGTAAAGTTTTATTATCCTTATTTTTACTTTCTTAAATAAATATTTACATTATGTTAAGAGTTTAAATAAACGGACCCCTGGCCTCAGGATATGAAAAAACATGTTTTACATACCTTAAACCAAAAAAGCGATAAATAATTCTCGACCAATCACATACGAGGTCATATAGAGATAAGGATTACTCCGTCCACTCACAAGAAAGGTAAACATTTCCTTCTTACCTGATCAAAGGATCTTACCGATCCAGCATGTTTCAGTTTGAAATATATTTATAAAATAATAATACATTGATTCTCGATTCTTGTCTATACTGGAATTACCTTTTGACCTGGTATTAGGCTTAAATCCGCCTTGATATCAAAAAGGCTTTATCCTAAATTAGGACAAACTTATACCTCTCGTAGTATTGCACCAGCATTTTTACAGAGAAAAGGTCAGTTTGAAATATATTTTGACCTGGAATTAGGCCTAAATCGCCTAGGGGTACAAAAAGGTTTATCCCAAATTTATGGCTAAAGTAGTTATTTCAATCCATTTTACAGAGAGAGGTCAGTTTCGTATCTGTAACTACGTGTCGGCGTTTGTTGTGTTCTCTCGTGATGATTGTCAATGTCATAGATAAAATATAATTAATAATAAATAATAATAAATAAATAATATTAATAATAATAATAATTAATAATAATAAAGAAAATCCGAATTATTTAAAAAACTTTGGAAATATTTTTAGTTTAACATCGAGCGAATAATCATAAATTGTAAGTGAATAATTTTTATTTTTAAGGGCAAGATCCAATTTTAGGCTGGGGCTGGCCCCATTTTCACCCCACCTAAAAATGGACATAAAATTCGGAATTATCAGCCGATTTTGACTATATAAACACCAAAATGTAGCTTTTTTTGGCCTCTAAAACGTTGTTTTCCGGTGTTTTTTTTGTGTCTGTAGTCATTATTTCAGAATTTTCAATTTTTCAAAACCCATGTTTTTGACATTCTTCGTAATAACTTCCAGATTTTTTTCCGAAATGACTTCAAACTTGAAATATGCATAGATAGGTCCATTACCTAAAAAAGTACAGAAGTACTTTTTCGATTTTTTGAGTTTTGTGCTCAGCGTTGTCCAATTTCCAAACTCACTTTTTTTGGATTTTGAAATGAAAAATTGAGATAAATTTTTTTCTGTTTGGGCGAAGTGGATAAAATTTTCAGGGCTTATGTAGTCGGGGAAGAGGCACATTTTTTACTTAGATAATTTATTTGTATATGCATTAGTTTTGGATTTGTTCATGGAACAAATTTTCAAAAAAAAAATTTTGGGAAATTTTTTAAAAATTTTCTTTTGAGTATACAAAAAAGTTATCTAAGTAAAAACGGTGTATCTTGCCCAACTATACAAGCCCTGAAAATTTGATGTTGATCGGATAAGTAGGAAAAAATATATATCAATATTTCACTTTTTGGAACGACTAAATTTTTGAAAAGTGAAATATTGATATATTATTTTTTCTACTTATCCGATCAACATCAAATTTTCAGAGCTTGTATAGTTGGGCAAGATACACCGTTTTTACTTAGATAATTTTTTTGTATACTCAAAAGAAAATTTTTTAAAAAATTTCCCAAAAATTTTTTTTTGAAAATTTGTTCCATGAACAAATCCAAAACTAATGCATATACAAAGAAATTATCTAAGTAAAAAATGTGCCTCTTCCCCGACTACATAAGCCCTGAAAATTTCATCCACTTCGCCGAAACAGAAATAATTTATTCTCAATTTTTTCATTTCAAAATAAAAAAAAGTGAGTTTGGAAAGGACAACGCTGAGCACATAACTCAAATCGAAAAAGTACTTCTGTACTTTTTTAGGTAAGACCTTCGATTGCATATTTCAGGTTTGAATCATTTCGCGAAAAAAATCTAGAGTTATTACGGAAGAATGTCAAAAAACATGGGTTTTGAAAAATTGAAAATTCTGAAATAATGACTACAGACACAAAAACACCGGAAAACAACGTTTTAGAGGCCAAAAAAAAAGCTACATTTTGGTGTTTATATAGTCAAAATCGGCTGATAATTCCGAATTTTATGTCCATTTTTAGGTGGGGTGAAAATGGGGGCCAGCCCCAGCCTAAAATTGGATCTTGCCCTTAAATAAAAACTTAGAATGATTTTAATAAAATACATGTTATGTTAGCAGAGAAGAACTTATTTTGTTATTTTTATACTTAATTACATGGGTAAAGATGATGTTAAAGCATAAGGTTCAATAGAACAAAACTAGCATAGCTGTGTAAGGGGTGCTAGGGGTGGCCTACTGATCTTTCTGATTTATTGCTTTAAGGTACGTAAAATATATGTTTTTAATAAAATTTCATAAAATTTTAGTAAAAGTTATTTTAAAACTTGATAGTTATAAAATTTATAAACAAAAAGTATTAACAGTTAATAATAAATTCTTTGTTCAAAGATAATGATTGATTTATTATAGAAGTTTTAAGAAACTTTGAAATAATTTTAGTTATATTTGAATGAGTAATATAAATGTACGTGTTTAATTAAAACATAAAATGTTTTAATAAATTATACGTTATATGTGTAAGTGAGTGTGCGTGTGTGTGGGTGTGTAAGTGAGTGTGCGTGTGTGTGGGTGTGTGTGTGTGTGTGGTCTGTGTAAGTGTAAATGTAAGTAAATCTGTGTGTGACTGTAAGTAAATCTGTATGTAAGCTAAATCTGTTGTGTGTAAGTTAAATCTGTGTTGTGTAGTAAACTGTGATGTGAGTTGTAAGTAAGATCTTGTGATGTAAGTAAATCTGTGTGTGAGTGTAAGTAAATCTGTGTGAGTGTAAGTAAATCTGCGTGTGTAAGTAAATCTATGTGTGAGTGTAAGTAAATCTGTGTGTGTGTGTGTGTGTGTGTGTCTGTGTAAGTGTAAATGTAAGTGTCTATGGGTAAATGTAAGTGTCATAGTGAATGTGTGTATAAGTGTCATAGTGAATGTGTTTACTACAGTGTAAGGTGTGTGTGTGTGTGTGTGGTGTGTGTGTGTGTTGTGTTGTGTGTGTAGTGTGTGTGTGTGTGGGTGTGCGGGTGTGGATTGTGTGCGGGACGCACATAGACCAA
>JABUQX010058226.1:0-2500 GCA_015478945.1 Trachelipus rathkii | reverse complement strand
TAGTCAATAAAGCGAACTTACGAGGGAAGTAAAACAAGTTTTCATTGAAAACAGCGTTATATAAATACATAAAAACATATAAATACATAAAAAACATGTTTATTTTAAATATATTAATTCATCTAATCAGAGAACATAGGATTCAAGTTGGAGGTACGTTCTATATATCTCTCTAAAAATTCAACACCCTTTGAAAGGATGTAACTATAACTTCAGCAGCACTAAACCATTTTTCAGCATATTTTGATTCAGCAGCACTCATTCTCTCATACAAAAGAGAAGTAAATTCATCCAAGCTGATAGTTATTAAAGCATTCCTGTATACAGTATTATACGGGAAACCACATGTTTTGGTGTAAATATCATAGATTACACCATGTGCTATAAGTATTAAGTCCTCAAGTATGTCAACATCGTTAAGATGCGATGTTAATTCGTTTTTTATTTTAAGCAATGCTGTAATATTTTCAGATGTTCGAACTGTGAAACCTATACACGTATGTCTGAAGGTCACACAATCGATGGGTTTCCAGTAGTTGCGTACATCAAGGGTTTTAATATCGTCACACGACGAGAACACAACGTCTATTCTATTAGAACCTCTCACGTTATCTTTCCAGTTAGATATTTCACTGCTAGTCGATATACCAGATGACACACATTTATCCTCTATCCATCCTGCTGCAATATTGATAATCTTGATGAACTCTTCAGCACAAATGAATAAAGGTCTATTATTTGAACCTCTGGATGGAATACAAGCAATGTATCAGTATCCATCCGGTTGACGATTAAATCAGCTGACATCGTTCGATAGCGGGCTCCTATCGTGAAAGAAATATCAGCAAACAAGTTTAAGAGATGCTGCGAGAAATTCTTAAGTCGATGCCAGCGGCAGAAAAATGTCCTACTGACGAGTCGTGCGTAAACTGACATGAAATGTATTGGGATTCTTTCTTTCCTTAATCGAAGAAAGTAAACAAGAATACAGCGCAACGAACGAACCATATCAGCTCAAAGGGGTATATATAATAATAATAACCAACAACAACAACAACAACAGTAACAACAACGGCAACAAACAGCAGCAACTAATAACATAATTACAAGCGGTTTCTTTATTGCTAATCCCAACGAATGACCTTCAACGTGACAGTGTTTCACATTAATAAAGCTAACATAGTATGACCAGAACTAAGAATATATTGTACAATGCCAAAACCTAATACACCTTACGCACGAATAAAAACTATTAACATTAGCAAACCGCTCTTAACGGCGGTAGGCTATACCAACACTTCCTTCAATGTAAACCTATTCCACTTTTTCAAGCATATCTCTAACATATAAATGTTAATTTACATTAACATCGTAATATTCTAACAAAATTTATAACCATATCAAGCATCCATACTGACAACAAATATAGCGCTGTCTTATTGATTTTTACATCAACTTCGGTAATATTTAACAAAATTCATCGCTGACATCGTCTAAATATACCGTCTAAAGCGAATAGTGCAAACATAACAAGGTTTATGACTATGCTATAAAAAAAAAATTATCCTGACATAACATAAATAAGTTCTTTGAATGAAATAATGCAATAGTAATAACCGTTTACGGTTTAAATGATGAAATCAGTAAATCAAGTGATCAAACCATCATTCACGCAGTCCCTACCCGGAAATCACCGTCTATGATCCCTGTCGATCCTGTTAGTTCAGGTCATATTTCAGAGTGCTAATTTTGGATCAGCAACAGGTAAAGACGTATTATCTAACAAAATCCCTTAACAAAGTGACCAATCATCAAAGATACCAGCATCTCGAACTATGAATTGACACTATCTTCATCAATGTGTCACTCGTTTCGAATATAACATCATTTGAACTATGAATAAGCGTAGACATTAGCAAAATTCTCGAGCAAACCTAACATTACTCAACAAAAAACTTAACCTAGACTCGTTTCTAACACATCATCGTCAGGAAACACAGTAATATCTTACAAAACTCTTTCTATCTACCGTCCAGTTATTGGTTTCACTTTATATTCATAGTAATATTTAACTTATAACGACACTTTAACACGGTGACGGGTTTCATTAACCAAGGTATCTAAAACCTCTTCCACCGAGAGACACCCCAGGGTTTCACCCCTTGCTAGATGAATGAATCCTCCATGGGGTATCACCCCGAAGGGGCGTGTAAGCAGGCATTACCCTCCGAAGGAGGGTAAGGCCTCAGCCCGCTCGGGCTGGGGCCCAAAACCCGCTTGCACGCTGGTGTTCCCTCTCGAATTCCCACCCATCAGGGCATCTAAATTTCTCTCGGAGAGTATTGTGTTGCTAGATACTGCTCTTTGGTTAATGAAGGCCTGTTTTGTCATGAAATTAGAGCTACGATTATATTAAATCTGACGAATTAATGCTACCTGAAAGCAATGAGATTTAACAGATGCTGATAATGATGTCCGCTGTAATCAGAACCATTTGTTT